>CAKNYM010047280.1:2646-28215 GCA_932195095.1 Andricus curvator | reverse complement strand
AAAAAAAACATTGGTTTCTGCCTATTAATGTCTGCGATGTACATTTGTTTATAGAATTTGTTTATAGAATTGGTCAATAACATTCATTCTTGAATTTTGATGGCCACGTATCATCCAAACAATAAAAGCAAGCAATTTTAGAGCAAGAATATACTTTGAAAACAAAAAGTTCTTCATGTCGATTATTTGTTAATAAAATTTGCTTTTAACAATGAGCTTTATAAGGTAACAATTTTTTCCTTCTTTCTTATACCGCTGGGCATTGAACCCAAGTGACTTGAAGTATAAGAAAAATTGTGTCTAGGAGATAAAACATGAAATGCAAAAAAACAACACTTTTTGCTGTTTGCATTAAAATAAAAATTAAATAAACAAAAAAATAAAATATACATTCACAACGCTTTTTATGAAATTTTGTCCTGAATTGTACAACAACAAAAATTATCTTAAATCGGTGCATTATTGCGTTCTAAATGTCCTTTTAAAATTTGAACCTCGTTTTTCATTTCAACCCTCTGTGGACCGCTACGTCACAGACCCACATCTGGCGAAAGAGGATCGAAAACCCGACCCGATCCCGAGTCGATATATCGCATTCCGAGCCAAAGTCGAGCCGAGAGAAAACCATCACGGGTATCGAAAACCCGATACCGACCCGAGAAAAAACCGACGCGATCTCGACACGATCACGAGAACGTATCGTATCGAACGGCACCACTAACTGCCATCATGATTCTTCGACCAGAAGATAACCCTTTAGATTCTGAGTCATTTATAGTAAAGTTGAATCTGAGAATGAACCGACTGTCGTGCCGTCCACCCCCGACAACGAAACTTCCGCGAAATCGGGAGAAGAAATTGTTGAAAGTCCGGAGACTCCCGACTTTTCAACCCTTCTATCAACTTCTCAATCAACTCCTATCGTGCCTCCGATCGTTGACAACTCTGCGAAGGACAAAAATGGCGAATTCACGTATTTACCCCATCCGCCATCGCGTAAGCGCAAGGAGAAACAGTCTGTAACGCTCGGACTGTACGAAACTATTCCGCCTGAGCCGCTATTGCTTCCACCACGTGACTATCCTAAGGATCAATTACCACGTGAAATTATAGCAACGCGAATCACTATCATGAACGATTTTCTTGTAATGGCTAGAGATAATTATGCCAACTTTATCGCAGCTGACTGTAACCTATCAACCGCGATAGGAAAGCTTCTGACAGACTTAGGATATATTAATGAAATAAGCCTTGGAGAACAAAAGCAACATAAAGGATCAGTTATCGTGTCTCAATATGGAGAGATCAAAATTTTCGATCACGCTCTCGAGAAACTTCCTGAAAATACACTTCGAAATATGCTTCGAAGGGTATTTTCCGAAGGTGACGTTAGAGGTTAGAGTGACCCTTTGCCTCGGAAAGGTGGAAACACCGCCGCCTGAGGGAAGGAAAGAAATCGTGAGGGAATATCATCGCAGTCTTGCAGGAGGCCATAAAGGTTGTAGGAAAACGTATCGTCGGGTTCGTGAGAGTTTTTATTAGCCGGACATGGTAAGAGAAATCCAGGAAATCCTCAAATCTTGTCGAAGTTGTCAGTTGAACAAATTGGTTCGAATTAAGACAAACCAGCCCATGGTGCTCACCGATAGACCAGCTGATGCCTTCGACAAGGTATGTTTGGATACCGTAGGTCCTCTGCCTGTCACACCAAATGGAAGTCGACATATCTTAACGATGCAGTGTAACCTCACTAAATACTGTCTACTATAGCTGTACTATAGCTGATGCCTTTGCTCGAGAATTCATTGCGGTATTTGGATGTCCAAGAGCTATCTTATCTGACCGAGGGACTAGTTTTTTAAATAAATTACTCGAGAAGCTCACAAAACTGTGTAAAACTAAGCAATTAACGACATCTGATTATCGTCCACAGACAAATGGCAGTCTCGAGCGAAGTAATTAGGTTTTGTCGGACTACCTGAAGCATTATTTGAGAGATTACGACGATTGGGACACTGCCCTCCCACTCGCGATGCTCTCATATAATACTACGGTGCACGAGGGTACCAAATTTTCCCCACACCACTTGGTGTTAGGTAAGGAAGCCCGGCTACCATCAGCCTTTCCATCTGAGGAAGTCCTCGAGACTTACAGCACCTACTTGAGCGATTTAATCACACGTCTTGACGAAGTCCGCGCGATTGCAGCTAGAAATCTTGTCGATGCAAAGATTGGTTCGAAGCAGTATTATGTCCGTAACCTGAATGAGAAGCAGTTTGAGCCAGGTGATCCGATCCTGTACCTCAGAGAGCCCCGGAAAAATAAGGTGTCGTGCACATAACACGTAATGCGTTTTTCTTTTGTTTATATCGTTGTATCCCTTTTTGGCTTCATGCACATTTCATTCTTGTCTTTATTTAAATAAAAGAAAATCGCGTCACGTATTATGTGCACGACCCCTAAGTTCGCACGCTATTACGACGGACCACTCGAAGTTGTCGAGGTTCACGACAAAAACCACGTCCTATTAAAGGATCCTAACTCTGGCAAAAGATTTCTGATGCACATCAACAAAATAAAACATTTTTATTTTGTCTCATCCGATGAATGCGATTATTAGAATACTAATAACCATCTTTCCAAGATTTTGTTCACAGATGTCACATTCCAAATTTTAGGAAAACATAATCCATGGTAACCTCTTAGGAGTGAGGTGAATCCTCACTTCACTCTTAAGAGGGAGGTAGGGATAAGAATTTTAATTTCAAAATTTTGCTCTATGAACTGCTTTACATTCAACTCATTAGTATTCTCGCGATAGAAACCTTGCAATATAACTTTGGTTTAATTTTGAAAATCTTAAAATAGAATGGTGCATTTTACAATAACCACTTTGTTGAGATAAATCAATAGATGACAGAGAATTATTTAAAATAATATTAATCAATTAAAATATATAACGAAAGCTAAATAAAATATTTAATTATACAGTTTCTTTCTATTTTCAAATACACATATTAAATAATGCACCCTATTCTTTTGAATATATCTGAATCGTTCAGATCGCGAAACCGCTTATGCTTCGGCTAACGCGCGCGAAAATCTGAAGCCGAGCAACGGAACAGATGTCAAATCAACGATAAAGAATATTCTCGTGAATACCTCTGAAGTTGATTGCATTTTAATCATCCTGCACCCACTCGTTTATGAATAAGGTATTTTATTCGATTATTATATGCTGTTTGAGTGTGTGCTATGCTTTTTTTTACAAAATTGCCTAACTGTTCATTTTAATCCATGGCTGTCTAATTTGTTTAATAATCCTGTTCTAATGACGTTAATTAGTATGCCTAATGAAAAAACATGCTCAATACAACTTTTAATGACTTAACAACATTTAACTGAACGCTTTTCTTGTACTAAAAACTCCAGTTTAACAATGTAATATTTCACTCATACATAGGAATTCTAATTGTGTATAACTTTAAATCTAATACTTAACATATTTGTGCAATAGCTAGGTTACAAACTTTTATTCAAGAAGGGTATACGGTGATGCATATCTTGATAAAATCTAAACAACATGTAAACTCTCGCCATCGTTCCAGGACTTTTGTACATCTCGATTGCTAGCCTTATACCTTCTCTCGATGCCGAAAGTATCGCCCTTTGGAACGACATTTCGTAAAGAGGGAGGTGTTACGTGCCGAGATGTCTCGAGGTCACATGTCCTTCTTTACATGTCTTAGGTAGGTTGTTTCCATATCATACAGTATGTGTTTAACCCTAAATTTAATATCTCCTTACAGATTATTATTTTATATTTAAGTTGTAGACTTTATGTTCTGATCTTTAAATTAATAGAGCTTTGACAGCATGGACCCCACTCTGGGTCTGCTTGGGTTTTTCCACCGGCCCGTGGAATATTGGCACAACTTTCCTTTCCATTTGAATCCTCATCCTTTTATGAATCGATAAAGTGAAATAGCTTTGACCACTTTCACCATAACTTCAAATCTCGATGAAAAACCTAAGAGAACAGCGAACCTGAAACCCTTGAAACATCTGCCTTTTTGTCATCGAGTTGCTTGAGCAAGCAATTAATAAAATATTTACTACCTAATGGCATTTCAGACGGGTAAATCCTAGTTGCAGAGGATTGAGGACAAGGATCAGATCTCTTTAGGGTTTGGTCGATAACTAAGAGTGCCTCTGCCAAATTTACAAGCAGTATTTTAAAATAAATCACGAACATTTGTACAGTTTGGGTCACTCAAAATTTCAAACTATACCTTTGGGCCTGACCCCCTTTCCTTTTCTAATAAGCAACCACCCTCAAGTGCCCCTTCCAAATCAGCTCTGCCAAATTCCAGGAGTGGGGGGATTTGCCTTGGCAACCTAAGTGTTGCTCTATGCTGAAAATCCTCGCAAGGGAGTCTTGTTTTCAATTTTCAGTTAGTTCAAGTTCCGATTTCCAACTATTAACTTCTCTCCGGACTTCATTCTAAGAGCAATCTGAAGGTACAATATTTTGAAATTTGCAGACCCTTCGCGGCTGAAAAGGCGCTTTTCAAATAATAGTTTAAATTTTCCGCTCAGATTGCATCTTGGACAAAAGTCGGAGTTATCGTGTCAAGTTCTGTTTTATTTGAAATTAAATTCATTTTTTCTTTTGTCCGATAACTGTATCGGTAGTATTGAATTATGTGAGTGCATCATTCCTTAATTGTTGTTTTCTACGATCATCTTCTTATACCTTGGTATTTGGTAACGTATAATAAATTTTATTAAAATTAAAATGTTTTTCTCCTTACATTAATACCCAGTTCCTCATTTAAATTAGGAAATTTAAATAAGCAAGGTTGGTTTCAACCCCTTTAAACCGAGCAAGAACCCGCAACTCAATCTTCTAGCCGCTCGAAAGAATGTGACGATTATTTTATTTTAAATTCTAACACACACGTAAAATCACGGCGCGTAACACAGGCCGTGACGTAACTCATTTTAAATTACAATACAAATCTAAGGCGCTGTTCCCGAAAATACATTATGATTAGTAAATATCAAGAAACCAGAAACAGTCAAGGAATTTAACCGTTACAAATTAAATTTTTTTTACTTTTACTCTTCAAAATAGAATTACTCTGCAACTGATCAAAATATGATGTTAGTTGAAATGATGTAATTAACATAAGGCTTCAATCTGAAATTATTATATTTTGAACTTCGGCAACTTATAATTGTTTATTTATAGTAGGAACTTTTAGTTTGGAATTCATTAAAGGGAATCATTATACAGAAAACAATTATAGGATAATCAGTATTCGAATAAATAATCCACAAATATTGAACGAGTTATTGTAAAAAGTAGAGAAACTACAAAGGAACGAATTATTTTAGACCATTCATAATCTCATATGAATATACACGAAAGTATTCATTCTAAACAAATAAACTTTACACAGCAAACATTTGTGAATAAGAAATATTTTTAAATCCACTAAAATCTTGAAATCTGTTAAAATCTGTTGAAATCCAATAAAATTGGTAAGATTCCTCAAAATCTGTAAATAATTGGGGGTCCCAGAATTCTTAATCTTCTCTGCTTGAATTTCTGAAATTTGTAGAAATACCTTTGAATCAAATTTAAATTATTCCGTAAAGTATAAATAATTTAAAAGCCCTTGAATATCATTTAAAATAAACTTATCAAAAAAAATCGTTTTTATCCCTAGAAATCTTTGAAATTCCTTGAAAGATTTAATAAAATCCTTAAATCTGGTCAAATTCCTTGAAATACCTTCAAATCGCTTTAAATCTATGGAATTGCTGAGAATCCCTTGAAAATCAATGAAATTTCATTTATTTTCCAAAGTTCTCTAGAAATCCCTTGAAATATTTTAAAATCTTTCAAAATTCTTTGAAAACCCTAAACATTTTTTGTGTCTCTTGAAATCCTTTTAAATCCCTGAAAATCCCTTGAAATATTTGAAATTTTAAAAATTGATTAAGAGAGGAGGTGTAAATCATTTAAAATCCCTTAAATATAAATTAAATTAAACTTATTTATTAAAGTTATTGCAAAAAATCGTTCAAATCCCTAGAAATCTTCGAAATTCCGTTCGAGTCAATAACATCTTGTCGTTTAAAAATATAAATTTATATCTTTAGTTCTAAGAAATTTAATTAATGTAGAAATCATACTTGAATCTCGTAAAAAAATATTTACAAAAGTCCTTTTTTGCCAACGCTTTTCTTTCTTCAAAATGTAAATGTAACGTTATCCTTAAGTAAATAATAAATTTATTTTACCTAATTGAAAACAATCAAAATTCAATCTTCCTGTAATTTATTATTGTACAAAAATTACTCAGTCAATAATTATTTAACTAGTTCACAACATACAAAGCAATAAACAATTATTTTCATAACAAAATTCAAATAATTTTTAATTTATATTTTTCTGAAAATTTGAATTAAAAAAACGTTTTAAACTAATTCCATAAAAGCTTAAAACATAGTTGGATATAATTTTGAAGCTTTAATTCACATAATTATTTCACAACATCAGAAACATTTTTAAAATTATGTAATTGTAATAGTGGTATTTTAAATATAAATAAACTTTTATTATACAAATTACATCTTTATGTAATTCAATATTGTGAGCAAAATTCATCAGCACTCTTATTATTAATATGATAATATAAACATAAAATATGAATTGAGAAAACAATTAACTTTCTCAATTGAAACTAAAAAATCAGCAGCAGCAATTCGGGTATAGAGAGTAGTTGGAGTATTTCCTGGAATTCTCATAATAAAAAAATTAAATGTACTTGGATTTCGAATCCGTCACAAAAATAGGACTTTATGTTCATAATGAAAACTGTAAAACTCTTATATTGATATTACATTCTTGTTTGCGCGTCAGTTTTCACCCTAAATTATGCTGAGACTGTAAATGTTTTAGAATATAATTTTTTTAGAATTCGAATTTGTGAACTAACAAATAGAAAGAAAAATCATTCAAACATTTTACAATACGTCCAAAAATGGCAATTTAAATTCAGTGAAATCTGTAAAATTCAGATATTAAATATCTCTTCTTTTAATGAATATTAATCGGTATTGGAATGTATCGTTACGCTTGGTAATCATAAAGTGTGTTAAAGATACTGATTAGCGAAATGAAATGGTTTCAATAAACAATTAACAATTTGACCAAATTCTGTACACTCCTTTATTATATCTTGTACTTACATAAAGATTTGAATAATCCAAATATAATATGAAATTGATTTCTTTTGTATTAATGATAGAGCATGTTATACACATATACAGCATATTAATGAATAGAGCATGAGCGCTTTATGCAAGAACAATACTTATTTTCAAAAAGCGCTCATAAGGTAATCGGTACAATGATTGGCCCCCTTAAACAATCATTAGCCAACTTCAAACTGAAGAATTATTGAAAAATACACGAAAATGAAACTACTAACGAATCGAGCAAAGTATACCGATAGCAATATTGAACTATTTATTAGTACTTTTATTTTGAAATATTTTGTTATGAAATATATTTTAAGGAAATGGCAAAGCATTGTCGGGAAGGCTAACAATTGTACCGAAAACCATACGTTCATTAAATATCTCGGTTCGCTCGAAATGCAGTTGTACAGTTTCCTGGTCATCACCAGGATGACAGTATTTTTCTAAATCTGGATTAAAAGAACACTTGTTTCTTCTTATCTTCAGGTGCCTCGTAAAACTCGCCGTTGAGATAAAATGCAATCAAAAAATTGTCGCGTATCAGAGCATCACCATTCTTAACATCTTCTCTTCCTATTCTTACTGTTTGGCCGTTCTCATAAACTGAATTAATGAAAATTTGTATTGAATTAGTAATTAAGTGCTTGAATCATGGATTAGTAATATTTTAGCATTTCACTAATGGAATATTAGACCAATCCGAATTTTTCAATTACCGTATGTGCGAGTTCTCAAATTTACTGTAAGAAATATACCGTATCCCTCATATTCATAATATACTCCACCAAAAATGGAATCAAGCATGAGTATATCACCTTCAATTACTTCAATTAGAATTCGTGGTTTTGGTGTACCTGATCAAGTAAGAAAAATGTAGTTACCATTTTGATGATTAAAAAATTCATTATCTTATAACTACTAAAGTATACTAAATTACGAGACTCGTAATAATTATCCAAGAAATTAAATTTTGAATTTCATTTCTGAATCCGAAACATTCATTATTGGTGCCAAAAAATTACATACTCTGCAATCCCTATTCTCTGTTTTGATCTAGAAAGCTGTATGTCGAGCAATTTTTTATAATACCTTGTAATCCTTCCTTACAAAAAAATATGATAGAAAATTTAGTATAGGATCATAATAATGATTTTCCGATAATGAATTTCTTATAGTTTTTTCGCGATTCTTGAAAAATAATTATCCAAAATCATTACAAGAAAATCAGTATAGGAATAAAGAATGTTAGGATATTGAAAGAGTTGATGCAAAAAATAGAGAAAATACAATCAAATGATTTGTTTAGTTAACTTTGAGTCATTAAAAATGCTTTCATGGATTAAAAAAAAATTTCTAAACATTTCAAAGGATTTTACAGGATTTTTACCTTTTTCAAAGATGTGAAAGAATTTTCTATGATTTCCAGGATTTCAAAGATTTCCAGGGATTTGAGAATATTCTCAAAAATTTCACGAGGTCTAAGACTTTGGAAAATTAGTGATATTTCATTAAATTTTGAGGAATTCTTAGCGGCGGTTCCACAGATTTGAAGCGGATCTTGAAGAAAAAAGTTAATTTTCAATCAGGAAGTATGACTTTTTAACAAAATTGTTGAATTTACCACAAAGTAATTTAATTTTGAACCAATCGGCTTTAAATTAAAGGAAAAGTGATTATTTTTCAAGGAATAGCTAAATTTATAGTTCACCATGCTTCATTTGAACTCCCAACAAACCTCTTTTCTGAAATTTAATAAATTTTACTATTTCAATTTGTAGCTTGTGCAGGAGATTGCAAAATGAATTATTTCATAAAAGTTTATATCAGTCATTAGGTTAGCATCAATATACCAATAGAATATTGGATAGCAATATAGCCTATATAGCACTTCATATAGGGAAAAAACTAGATGTTTTGACAAAATTCTCTAATATTTGTTTCAGATTGTATTTTAGTCTTTAACTTACCTGGTGCTGATGGACTGCGTGGCCTTGATGATGAACGAATGGATGATTCTGTAAAAAGGACATAGTAAATAATTAATGAATTAATAATCATTATTAATACAAATTACTAGAAATTATCTACTTTAAATTAGAGGACAATTGTTTATTTTTCAGGAAATAGCTAAATTTATCATTTAATATGCTTCATTTGAACTCTGGACAAACCCTTTTCCTGGGATTTAATCAATTTTACCAATAAAATGTTAGATAGTCAATGGCCCATATAGCACTTCATGAAGGAAAATTTGCTAGAAGTTTTGGCCAAATTCTCTAATATTTGTGTTAGATTGTATTTTAGTTTTTAAATTACCTGGTGTTGGTGGACTGTGTGGCCTTGATGATGACGGATTGGATGATGATGATTCTGTAAATAGAAATATAGGGATCTTTTGTTAACGAAGTTTATGCAAACAACCTCAAAATCAATGGTCAAAATATGCCTTCGTTAATCGTTTTTTTTTTCAAAAAAGATAAAAATATACACTTTTTAATTTGCCGAAAATTGTACTCGTTTGTCATATTTGAAGTGAGTAATTCCTTAGAATTAAAAAAACAATTAATAATATTAGGCATATATCTTTCCTAAGATTGTAAATTTAATATTATAGAATTAATAGGGCAAATGTAACATTAATGTATAGAATTCCTGAAAACAAAACAAGAATTCAACGATGAAATTTGGAGAAACACCACAAAATGCTTCTATTGCAATTCCTAAAAACAAAAAAATTTGTTTCTTTGCACAAAAAAAAAAGAGGAAAGAAAAATAAGAAGGCAACCAACCACATCTCCTTCCTTCTCTTTTTTATTTCTATCGTCATTTTTATTTTTAATATTATCAAATCATAATATAAAAGCATGCACAATATTTACCAACGTTTCGGTGCTCACACAGCACCCTTATCAAGGCAAGAAAAATTAGAGCAGGTAGGAACAGCGAAGAAATAACGACGCTATCACCTCGATACCTGACAACTGAATGTGGGCCAAAGACAAATCCGTTATAAACAAACAAGAAATGAGAGAAAGTCAAGAACCATGAAAACGTATTGCTAAATGTAATTAAACATACTAGAATAACTTTTGTTTAATTTATCCAAATCAGTTTTTAAATGAATAGACAACTTATTTTGTTTTTTAATATAAAGCATTTCCATGAATTCTCTCTTTCTCTCATTACTTTTACTGTGTAAAATTTCAACATTATCCCAGTCAAACTCATGGTCAACATCAACAAACCCTCTCGTATGTCTAGCAAGAACGCTCTTATAACAACGTCCTAAACGAACATCACTTTTGTGTTCCTCCACCCTAGTATTAAGAAGTCTGCCAGTCTGTCCCACATAAGTCATCTTACAGATCTTGCAAGTGATCTTGTAAACAACACCACCTTTTTCAAATTTATCTAAAGGATCTTTACCAAAAGTTATTATTGAATCCATTTTAAATGGTATACGAAAAATAGAATAAATATTAAATTTTTTTAACGTAAATTCAATAGTTTTCGAAATTTGACCAAAAAAACGAATAACAAAAGTATTGAAAGAACTATATTCTTTCAATTCTTCCTGATTATCTGTAGACAAAATGTTACCTTGTTTGTTTTTGATTTGTTGAATTCTAATTGTGATACGTTGCTCAATCAACTTTTGTGGGTAATGATTAAGAAAAAGGATATTCCTAACTATATTCAAATTCTCTTTGTGAAATGAAATGTGGGACAAACCTAGAGCTCTGTCAACTAAGTTTTTGATTACTGCAATTTTGTTTTGAAAAGGATGAGCCGAAAAGAAATTTAAAATTCTACCTGAATATGTACTTTCCCTATACGAATTGATAATAATATTACCATCCTGACCCTTAATTACTTCTACGTCCAAAAAACTGATTCTATTATTTTTCTCTATTTCATGGGTAAATTGAAGTTTTGGATAAAAACTGTTAAAAGCATTGATAACTGCCTGCGACTTTGCTAGAGAATCACATAATAAGGTGTCATCAACATACCGAAAGTAAAAGGGCAAAACAAAATCTAGCTTCTTGATAGCAAAGACCTCCAAATCTTCCATAACTATTTCTGCTGAAATCGGAGAAATGACTGAACCTATGGGAGTACCGAATTTTTGCCTATAAAAAGATCCATTGAATTTAAAATAAGTTGAGTTCATAATGAAAACTATCCCTTCAATAAAATCTTTTTGACTTAATCGGGTACGTGTTTTTATATTATCCCATCTATTTAAATTTGCCTGTTTAACCAATTCAAGGGGTATACTTGAAAACATTGCAACAACATCCAAAGAAATCATTACATGGTCATCAGGAACAGTTTTTTTAATAATAGTTTTTTGGAATTCCCAGCTATTTTTAATATTGTATTTGGAAGTTGTAATTGAATCTTTAAGTATCAAATTGAAGTTTTGTTCTAAAAATTTCGTGGGAGTGTTAATAGTTGAAATAATCAATCTCAAAGGATAGCCATCTTTATGAATCTTTCTCAAACCATAACGTCTTGCAAGAACTGTGTCTTCGGTATTTATATCAGTCCATCTTATATCCTTTCCCAAAAGTCCTTTCTTTCTCCAATTGTCTAGAATCTTGAAAGTGTCTCTTCTTAATTGTTTCAACGGATTTTCACTCAATAATTCAAAGTTATCACGATTGGAAAGTAAATCCTCCATATCCCTAATATAATCTGATTTCTTCCTACAAACAGTAATATTGCCTTTATCAGCATTAATGCAAATTATATCAGGGTTGGTTTTAAGGAAATCTTTTGTTATCCTGAAACCTTCAGAAATTTTACGATCAATACTACTAATGTGCAAACAATTTTTATCAACAAAGCTCTTTGACAAGTGTAAAACCTTGTTTCGGAAATCCTTTAATCTAATATTGGAATTTTGTGTATACTTGATTCAACATCTTTGACTATTTCCATCATTTGTTTCGATTTACTTTTAATCACATGGTTACTAAAACATAAATGTAAAACATAAATGTAACATTTCCATTAGATTGTATTTTAGTTTTTAGATTACCTGGGCTGGTTGCCCTTGATATTGATAGATTGGATAATGATGATTCTGTAAAAAGGAACATAGGGATTTTTTGTTAACGACATTTTTCAACGAATCCCAAAGTTAATGGTCGAAATACATTTTTGTTAAAATAGTGAATTTATTATTATAGTGTTACTAGTGTTAATCTATTATTTGTTTTAGATTGTATTTTAGTTTTTAAATTACCTAGACTGGTTGCCCTAGGTGATGATGGATGGGATGATGATGATTCTGTAACAAGGGACATAGGCGAAATTCTCTAATATTGAGCTGCCGGATCGAATAAAGGCACATAAAATTATTTCGCCGAGAGTGGGAAGACCTCTGGAGGCTTTCTGAAAAATTTTCTAATTTCAATTTTTAAAGACTATATCTAGATGTAGAATTTCATTGCGCATCTTTTTTCCTTCAGGCAAAAAGTTGTAGCTTTTTTAGTTTTCTAATTAAAGCCAAAAAACTGACTTTTCTGAAAAAATCGATTTTAATTCGTTTTTCACTTCAACTCGTGCTCAGTCAGTCAGTTTTTGGAATTTTTAAATAAAATTTGCAGGGTATGTAGCTCGAAATGTCCTTTGACTGATACAACAAAAGGAATTGAAAAATTTATTTAAAAAAAATTGTTAATAATTTTTTTCTGATGCTTGGCGCACATTGGACTTCTCTAACTTCCAGCGTTTCGTTTATCGAGCGAATTTTCAGCAACAAAAAACTTCCAGCGAGAAAGTTGTTAGCAACAGTACAAAGAAGTTTTCTGGAAAATGTTAGCCCAATCGAACTGATATTTAAGAAATTATTAATGTCTCAAGTCGCCAGCGGCTATACGACTCGCGCGCGGACTGTAGCGAGAGTCTCAGATCCGAGTCTTAATACAGTTCACCGGCGCCAAAAATGAAAACTAATCAAGAAATCAGGTAATATAAAAGTATTATGAATGAATAAATAAATTAATGTGCATAACGTAAAATAATGTATTCATTTCATATTGGTTCTATTTTTGCGACGAACTGTGCAAAAGTAAAACAAAACATAAACATCTAATAGTTGAGATTCACCGGATTCCTAATTCCGCGAATTTTTCAATGCTTCAAATTCGTGGAATTGACAAAAGTGAAAGGTCGAGAAAGTGCACTTGTTTTTGGTTCGTATTGTAATATTAATAATCTAAAAAATTTGAACAAGGATCTCATTAGTAATCAAAAGTTCAGAAAGCATAATATTTATATATTATGTTTATATATTTTTTAATTATTGTAATATTAATTAAATAACGGAAAAAGATTTTCAATTGAAATAAATTATTTTAATACAATATTATGTGTTTATTTAATGATTCATAATACTTTGATATTACCTGATTTCTTGATTAGTTTTTATTTGTGGCGCCGGTGAACTGTATTAAGAATCGGATCTGAGACTCGCTACAGTCCACGCGCGAACCGCATAGCCGCTAGTGACTTGACACATTATTAATTTCTTAAATATCAGTTCGATTGGGCTAAAATTTTCCAGAAAACTTCTTCGTATTGTTTTTACCAACTTTCCCGCTTGAAGTTTTTTGTTGCTGAAAATTGGCTCGATAAACTAAACGCTGGAAGTTAGAGAAGTCTAATGTGCGCCAAGCATCAGAAAAAAATTATTAACAATTTTTGTTAAATAAATTTTTGAATTCCTTTTATTGTATCAGACAAAGGACATTTTGAGCTACATTCCCTGAAAATTTTATCCAAAAATTACAAAAACTGACTGACTGAGCACGAGTTGAAGTGAAAAACGAATTAAAATCGATTTTTTCAAAAAAGTCAGTTTTTTGGCTTTAATTAGAAAACTAAAAAATCTACAACTTTTTTCCAGTGAAAAAAAAAGATGCGCAATGAAATTCTACATCTAGATATAGTCTTTAAAAATTAAATTTCGAAAATGTTCCAGAAAACCTCCAGGGGCCTTCCCACTCTCGGCGAAATAATTTTATGTGCCCTTATTCGATCCGGCAGCTCATTTGTTTTAGATTGTATTTTAGTCTTTATAGTACCTGGTTCTGGTGGAGTGCGTGTCCTTGATGATGACGGATTGGATGATGATAATGATTCTGTAAAAAGAAATATAGGGATTTTTTGTCAACGAAGTTTTCCAACGAACCTGCATTTTTACACAATAATCCTTTTTTTTATAATTTTTTTCAGTTACATTAGGGATAGTTATTTTTTCAGATCGATTTCCTCAAGATAAGAAAATACTGATTAATAAGTGATGTAGTGCACGAGATTGCTCTTGACAATCTCTAATTATTTATTACTTTTAGCAATTGCTAACTTTTCACGATTCGGTGAAAAAAAAACATTATAAAATTAAAATTACTTGAACAATTGCAAAATAGGTTACTTTTCACAAAAAATATTACTTTGATTATTGTTGAAAACATTTTAAAAAATACCATCTTTATCATGTATTTCACATAAAACTTTGATACAGACAATGTAAAAGTTTCAAATTTTTCTGAGCAGTAGATTCTGAAGCACAACTGTACGAAAAAAGTGAAAGAAGCAAAAAAGTTTAATTTTTGCAAAAACTGACAAGGATTTCGAAAAAATAATCAACATATTCGTAATCAGGGGACTGTTTTGACCTTTTGAACAAACAGTATCTCGGGGACATAATAGTGCATACCGAAGTGTTAGTGGCGACTGGACTAACAAATCAATAGTTTTAACAGTAAAATCAAAATGTTCGAATTAAAATTAATTTCTTCAAAAATTATCTTATAAAAATTAATATGACCCTCAATTCGGTAAATGAATAATTGAGCAGAAAAATGAAATACCTATAAAAGGATGAGAACTTATGTGTCAATTGTATCAAAGTGAGAATATATTTTCTAATATAGTTCATATCTGGATTAAAGATGCTTTATTATATGATTGATTCTGTATTATGTTGTATTCTACTTACGAACAGAATCAAGAAACACCACCAACGTAAAGAGCAGTGTGAAGACAGAAATCTTCATTTCGATGTAGACAATGAGAAACGATTTTTGAAGAATTTCTCGGACTGTAACTGGATGGATCTTGATTTTTTTTACTTGCTTATATACTAGCCATTATCTCATTCTTAACAGAAATTCTCGTCTATGGGTAAGCCGCTGATTGGCTTGTTCGTAAAGCGCATTTTTATTTTTATAAAATAATAAAACTTTATTTGCTTACTAATTGTTCAGGTGGTACGGACAGAACCCCTTTAGACAAATGTTTTTAGGTCTAGCCTCGGTAAAGATGAATTTAGATCAACAAAGATATTTTGACCAACAATTATTTTCATCGTATGGCAAACTATTTCAACATATGCTCACAGTTTGAATAAATATTCCCAAAAAACAGATTTCTTTTATCGAACCTTATCTCTGCCGAGGTTGTAATTTTTTCAAACATTAAAAAATCATATTATTTTTTTAAATCATCTTTTAATTGAACGATTTCATCTAATGAACTTATGAAAAATTCTTCAAAAGTTTTCTTAGAAATCTAATTAAGATAATTTCTAAAAAAAACTTCTATATCGTTAAAGAATTTCACTTGATACTATAAAATGTTTAAAATAAATGGGATTAATGTTCTACCAAAAAGGCCAATTTTCAACAAAATGCATCAATGTGCAACAAAGTTTTTGAATTTTAAAACGAAGAAGACGAATAATCTAGAAAACAGTTCAATTTTTGACCAAATAAGATAAACTCGGAATCAAAAATATGTGAAAGTAGACTTTTAAACAAAAAGTAATTGGATTTTCTTATTGTGTTTTATTAATACAGTTCGCATTCAATCGAAAAACTAGAAGAACGGGAAACTTTTTAAAAAAACAGGGGAAAAAAGAAGAATTCACGAGGAAAGAGGACAGTGAACAGCTTGACAATGAATTATTTTTTAATGATTAATTTTTTCCACTGAAAATTTAACTATTCCATGTTTGACTAAACATTTATCTCCTTCAGTTGAAAATTCAACTATTTAGTTAAAAATTTATCTTTTGTGGTAGAATATGAATCTTGGTGACTAATTCACCTTTTTGGTTGAAAATATATTTTTTTGGTTGAAAATTTAACTATAAGGTTAAAAATTCCTTAAAATAATTAATTAATAAAATTCATCTATCTTGGAATTCCCTTGAAACTTTTTAAAGCTCTCGAAAATTCCTTGGAATAATTTAAAATACCCTAAAATATTGAGAATTCTTTGAAATACCATTAAATTACAGAAATTGAATGAACATTCTTTGGAATCCTTTAAAATACATTAAAAAATTTCCAGCACTTTGGAATCTTTTGAAATCGTTTGAAGTCCCTTGCAACTGTTTAAAGCTCTCGTAAATGCGTTGGCAAATTTTTTAATATACCCTAAATATTTCAAATTCTTTGAAATCCCATTAAATGAGTGAAAAGTCAATTGAAAATTCCTTGGAAACTTTTAAAATAACTTAAATATTTCTAACCCTTTGAAATTCCTTTAAATTATTGAAATTAATTACAAATTCCCTAAAATATTTCAAATCCTTTCAAATTCCATTAAAGTATTGAAATCGGTTAAATACAATTCCTTGGACTATTTTAAAATACCCTAAAATATTATTGCAATCAATTAACAATTCCTCGGAATCTAATAAAAATCTCTAAAATATTATAAATCCTTCAAAATCTTTTGAAATCTATTCAGATTTTTCAAAGCTCTTGAAAATGCCTTGAAATATTTTAAAATACCCTAAAATGTTTCAAATCCTGTGAAAATTAAAAATATTGAAATTTTTTCAAAATTCCTTGGAATCGGTCAAAATACCCACAAATATTTAAAATACTTTTCAAATACTTTGAAATCTATATCAATTGAAATACCTTCAAATTATTGAAATCTTTAAAAAATTCTTTGGAATCTTATAAAATGCCCTAAAACATTTTTTTTAACTTTGGAATCCCTTTAAATTATTGAAATCTATTAAAAATTTCGTAAAATCTTATAAAATACCCTAAAATATTTTAAACCCTGTGAAAATTTAAACTATAATTGAAACTTATTCAAAATTCCTTGGAACCTTTCAAAATACCCAAAAATATTTAAAATCCTTTTCAAATCTTTTGAAATCTATATCCATTGGAATACCTTCAAATTATATTGAAATCAATTAAAATTCTTTAGAATCTTTAAAAATACCCTAAAACATTTTTTTCAACTTTGGAATCCCTTATTTAAATGATTAAAATCTATATTAAAAATTTCTTAAAATCTTATAAAATTCCCTAAAATATTTAAAACCCTGTGAAAATTTAAACTTTTGACATTTTTTCAAAATTCCTTGAAATCGTTCAAAATACCCAAAATTATTTGAAATCCTTTTCAAATCTTTTGAAATCTATATCCATTGGAATACCTTCAAATTATATTGAAATCTATTAAAATTCTTTAGAATCTTTAAAAATACCCTGAAACATTTTTTTTTCTTTGGAATCCCTTATTTAAATTATTTAAATCTATTTAAAAATTCTTTGGAATCTTTTAAAATACCCTAAAACATTTTTTTTCAACTTTGGAATCCCTTATGTAAATGATTAAAATCTATATTAAAAATTTCTTAAAACCTTATAAAATTCCCCAAAATATTTAAAACCCTGTGAAAATTTAAACTTTTGAAAGTTTATAAAAATTCCTTGGAATCGTTCAAAATATTTTAAATCTTTTGAAATCTATATCCATTGAAATACCTTCAAATTATTCAAATCTATTAAAATTCTTTAGAATGTTTAAAAATACCCTAAAACATTTTTTTCTTACTTTGGAATCCCTTATTTAAATTATTGAAATCTATTAAAAATTCTTTGGAATCTTATAAAATACCGTAAAACATTTTTGTTAAGCTTTGGAATCCCTTAAAATTATTGAAATCTATTACAAATTTCGTAAAATCTTATAAAATACCCTAAAATATTTTAAACACTGTAAAAATTCAAACTATAATTGAAACTTATTCAAAATTCCTTGGAATCGTTCAAAATACCCAAAAATATTTCAAATCCTTTTCAAATCTTTTGAAATCTATATCCATTAGAATACCTTCAAATTATTGAAATCTATTAAAATTCTTTAGAATCTTTAAAAATACGCTAAAACGTTTTTTTTTTACTGCGGAATCTCGTATTTAAATTATTGAAATCTATTAAAAATTCTTTGGAATCTTTTAAAATGCCATAAAACATTTCTTTTAACTTTGTAATCCCTTATTTAAATTATTGAAATCTATATTAAAAATTTCTTAAAATCTTACAAAATACCCAAAAATATTTCAAATCCTTTTAAAATCTTTTAAAATCTATATCTATTGGAATGCGTTCAAATTATATTGAAATCTGTTGAAAATTCCTTACAATCTTATAAAATACCCTAAAATATTTAAAACCCTGTGAAAATTCAAACTTTTGAAATTTTTTCAAAATTCCTTCGAATCTTTCAAAATACCCACAAATATTTAAAAGCCTGTTCAAATCCTTTGAAATCTATATCAACTGGAATACCTTCAAATTATTGAAATCTATTAAAATTCTTTAGAATCTTTAAAAATACCCTAAAACATTTTTTTTACTTTGGAATCCCTTATTTAAATTATTTAAATCTATTAAAAATTCTTTGGAATCTTTTAAAATACATTAAAACATTTTTTTAAACTTCGGAATCCCTTATTTAAGTCTGTATTACAAATTTCTTAAAATCTTATAAAATGCCCTAAAATATTTAAAACCCTGTGAAAATTTGAACTTTTGAAATTTTTTCAAAATTCCTTGAAATCGTTCAAAATATTTCAAATCCTTTTCAAATCTTTTGAAATCTATATCCATTGGAATACCTGCAAATTATTTAAATCTATTAAAATACTTTAGAATGTTTAAAAATACCCTAAAACATTTTTTTGAACTTTGGAATCCCTTATTCAAATTATTGAACTCTATATTAAAAATTTCTTAAAATCTTATAAAATACCCTGAAATATTTAAAACCCTGTAAAAATTTAAACTTTTGAAATTTTTTCAAAATTCCTTGAATTCGTTCAAAATACACAAAAATATTTGAAATCCTTTTCAAATCTTTTGAAATCTATATCCATTGGAATACTTTCAAATTATATTGAAATCTATTAATAATTCCTTACAATCTTATAAAATACCCTAAATATTTCAAACCCTGTGAAAATGTAAGCTATTCAAATTTATTGGAAATTCCTTGGAATTTTTAAAAATACCCACAAATATTTCAAATCCTTTTCAAATCCTTTGAAATCTATATCCATTGGAATATCTTCAAATTATTGAAATATATTAAAAATTCTTTAGAATCTCTTAAAATACCCGAAAACATTTTTTTTTAACTTTGGAATTCCTTTAAATTATTGAAATCTATTAAAAATTCTTTGGAATCTTTCAAAATACATAAAACATTTTTTTTAAACTTTGGAATCCCTTATTTAAATTATGGAAATCTATATTAAAAATTTCTTAAAATCTTATAAAATACCCTAAAATATTTCAAACCCTGTGAAAATATAAACTAATGACATTTATTTAAAATTCCTTGGAATCGTTCAAAATACCCAAAAATATTTCAAATCCTTTTCAAATCTTTTGAAATCTATATCCATTGGAATATCTTCAAATTATTGAAATCTATTAAAAATTCTTTAGAATCGCTTAAAAATACTCTAAAACATTTTTTTTAACATTGGATTCCCTTGAAATTATTGAAATCTATTTAAAATTTTTTCAAATCCTAAAAAATACCCTAAAATATTTAAAACACTGTGCAAATTTAAACTATTGAAATTTATTCAAAATCCTCTTGAAATCTTATGAAATCCACATTGAGATTTTTTAAAGCTCTTGAAAATGCCTTGAAATAATTAAAAATACCCTAAAATAATTAGAAATACCCTAAAATAAATAGAAATACCCTAAAATATTTCAAATCCTGTGAAAATCCAAACTATTGAAATTTATTGGAAATTCCTTAGAATTTTTCATAATACGCACAAATATTTCAAATCCTTTGAAGTCTATATTCATTAGAATATCTTCAAATTATTGAAATCTATTAAAAATTCTTTAGAATCTCTTAAAATACCCTAAAATATTTTTTTAAACTTTGGAATCCCTTTAAATTATTGAAATCTATTAAAAATTTCTTGAAATCTTAAAAAATACCCTAAAATATTTCAAACACTGTGCAAATTTAAACTATTGAAATTTATTCAAAATTCCTTGGAATCTTTCAAAATATCCACAAATATTTCAAATTCTCTTGAAATCTTATGAAATCCACATTGAGATTTTTTAAAGCTCTTGAAAATGCCTTAAAATAATTAAAAATACCCTAAAATATTTCAAATCCTGTGGTAATTCAAACTATTGAATTTTATTGGAAATTCCTTGGAATTTTTCAAAATAAGCACAAATATTTCAAATACTTTGAAATCTATATCCATTAGAATATCTTCAAATTATTGAAATCTATTAAAAAATCTTTGGAATCTTATAAAATACCCTAAAACATTTTTTTAAACTTTGGAATTCCTTTAAATTATTGGAATCTATTAAAAATTTCGTAAAATCTTAGAAAATACCCTAAAATATTTTAAACCCTGTGAAATTTTAAACTATAATTGAATTTAATTCAAAATTCCATGGAATATTTCAAAATACCCACAAATATTTAAAATCCTTTGAAATCTATATCAATTGGAATACCTTCAAATTATTGAAATCTATTAAAATTCTTTGGAATCTTTTAAAATACCCTAAAACATTTTTTTACTTTGGAATCCCTTATTTAAATTAGTGAAAATTATTAAAAATTCTTTGGAATCTTTTAAAATACCCTGAAATATTTTTTTTAACTTTGGAATCCCTTATTTAAATTATTGAAATCTATATTAAACATTTCTTAAAATCTTATAAAATGCCCTAAAATATTTCAAACCCTGTGAAAATTTAAACTATTGAAATTTATTTTAAATTCCATGGAATCTTTCAAAATACCCACAAATATTTAAAATCCTTTTCAAATCCTTTGAAATCTATATCCATTGGAATACCTTCAAATTATTGAAATCTATTGAAAATTATTTGGAATCTTATAAAATACCCTAAAACATTTTTTTTAACCTGGGAATCCCTTTAAATTATTGGAATCTATTAAAAAATTCGTAAAATCTTATAAAATATCCTAAAATATTTTAAACCCTGTGAAATTTTAAACTATAATTGAATTTAATTCAAAATTCCTTGGAATCTTTCAAAATACCCACAAATATTTAAAATCCTTTTCAAATCCTTTGAAATCTATATCAATTGGAATACCTTCGAATTATTGAAATCTATTAAAATTCTTTGGAATCTTATAAAATACCCTAAAACATTTTTTTACATTCTCATTCTAATGAGAAGGTATTGGTTTTATGTAAAATTTGACATAGTCGGTTTTCATCAAATCTCCACGTTTTGAGACCCCCTGAGCCAGAAAAAACGGTTTTTACCAAGGTGTCTGTCTGTCTGTAGTCTGTCTGTCTGTCTGTCAGTCTGTCTGTCTGTCTGTCTGTCTGTCTGTCTGTCTGTCTGTCTGTCTGTAGCCACGATAACTTTCGAAAAAATGATCAGATTTGATTGAGCTTTGGCACACTTTTTTATGGCCGAAAAATAGAGAACGAGTTCGTTAACCAGCTATTTTGGATGAAAATTCAAAAAGTGAGCACATTTTGAAAATTTTTGAGACCACTTTTTTTGAAGATTTAAAAATTCTATGTATGGTTATTAGTAGTACGCAAAATGACGAACAAAATATTCTAATGACTTTTCGTGATAAAACAAAAATTACTGGAGTTATAGCATTTTCAAAATTCCAAAAAACAAACGAAAATGTACATTTTAAGCCGAAAAACGCACGATATGAAAAAAAGTCAAGAGGAGAAAAACGTTGCTTTTTGAACGCCCTATAATATTTTCATAACAACTTTTTGAATTTTTTGAAAAATAAAAAATTCAAATTTTGATCGCACAAAAAAATAATAAAAAATTCCATTTTGCTGTGAAACTATGCAAGATACGAGAAAAGATCATTTTACCAAAATTGTGCACCCAAAAAAGATCTACAAATTTCTTATCATTCACTTTTTGATATGACGCGTAGTTTTTGTTTTATTCGTAAAAAACAGCATTGAAAATAGAAAAATCAAATGCACAGAACCGAGCGTGGAACGCAAGGTTCAAATGATTTTCAAATCAAATATCGAGCGCGAAGCGCGAGTGTCTGGATGAGAATGTGTTCCTTAAGGTCGATAGAACCTTGAGTAAATGAAGTACCTTTTCAGTCTAAAATAAAAACAAATTTAACAATCACTTAATATGTAGAGGTTTTGATAATTTTCTAATATTTGCAAACAAACTTTTTCTTTTCATCGAAGTCGAACACGAAGTTGAAAAATCTAGAGCAACCGAGCGTAAAGCGCGATGTAGATACGCCCGAGCGCGTAGCGCGAGGTGAATACATAATCGAGCGCGAAGCGCGAGATAAATATATGATCGAGCGCGAAGCGCGAGATCCAACAGTTGCGCGCCCTAGGCGCGCTCAAACTTGCGAGCGAAGCGAGCCGCGCGCGAAGCGCGCGATGAGAATGTGCCCGCGAAGCGGGCAGATTTTTTTTACTTTGGAATCCCTTATTTAAATTATTTAAATCTATATTCCAAATTTCTTAAAATCTTATAAAATACCCTACAATATTTCAAACCCTGTGAAAATTTAAACTATTGAAATGTATTTTAAATTCCATGGAATCTTCCAAAATACCGACAAATATTTAAAATCCTTTTCAAATCCTTTGAAATCGATATCAATTGGAATACCTTCAAATTATTGAAATCTATTAAAAATTCTTTGGAATCTTATAAAATACCCTAAAACATTTTTTTAAACTTTGGAATCCCTTATTTAAATTATTGAAATCTGTATTATACATTTCTTAAAATCTGATAAAATACCCTAAAATATTTCAAACCCTGTGAAAATTCAAACAATTGAAATTTATTTAAAATTCCTTGGAATCTTTCAAAATATCCACAAATATTTCAAATTCTCTTGAAATCCACATTGAGATTTTGTAAAGCTCTTGAAAATGCCTTGAAATAAGTAAAAATACCTTAAAATAATTAAAAATACCCTTAAATATTTCAAATCTTGTGATAATTCAAACTATTGAATTTTATTGGAAATTACTTGGAATATTTCAAAATACGCACAAATATTTCAAATCCTTTTAAAATCATTTGAAATCTATATCCATTGGAATATCTTCAAATTATTTAAATCTATTAAAAATTCTTTAGAATCTCTTAAAATACCCTAAAACATTTTTTTTAAACTTTGGAATCCCTTTAAATTATTGAAATCTATTAAAAATTTCTTTAAAATTTCTTAAAATCTTATAAAATACCCTCAAACATTTCAAACCATGCGAAAATTTAAACTATTAAAATTTATTTAAAATTCCTTGGAATCTTTCAAAATATCCACAAATATTTCAAATTCTCTTGAAAACTTATGAAATCCACATTGAGATTTTTTAAAGCTCTTGAAAATGCCTTGAAATAATTTAAAATACCCTAAAATAATTCAAAATACCCTAAAATATTTCAAATCCTTTCAAATCCCATTAAATTACTTGTCAATTGGAAATTCCTTAGAAGTTGGAATCTTTGACGGACCTTGCCTCACTAGCGCACCTATAATAAGTTCCAAGCACTAAAAATGCCATTGGTTAAAAAGAGACCGTGATATCTCCATCTCTTTATAACCAATTGCATTTTTGTAGTTCTAGAAACTTACTATAGGTTCGCTAGTGAGATCTTCTAGTAGAGAATGTGCACACACATTGTGCATTTGTTTACAGTTACACACCAATTACCCAATTGACCAATTGCAACCAATTGCAAATCGACCAATCACAGAAGCCGTTTCTCAACACATTGAAATGTCCCTTCCGATTGGGCAATATTGAATTCTTAACCTCACTTTCTCTTCGATGCATTGAAAAGAGAGAGCAGTACTCTATTGTCCTGTAGCAAAAGCAACAGTTAGCTTTGCTCTGCTTGTTTTGGCTCGTACCAGCTTGACTTTTCTTGAATTGTTAGTAGTTATACAAGACTGTCATTATTTGTGTGTGTTTAAAAAAAAGAAGAGTTGCAAGGCCTATTGATAAATTTAAAGAGGTGCAACAAGTGACTGTTCGCGCCATTTTATCATCGAATCGGTGGTTTTTAACAGTTTTTCACTTTATTCTGGATTTATCGTAGTGTGAGTGTAACGTGCAAGAACTTGCAAGAATTTTTTATCACTTTTTATGGTTTAACGTAGGCGTTCCATTGCACATTCCATTCTTGTGTATTTTTGTCTCGACTGGACTGCACATTTGCTTGCAGTGACCTACCGGGGTTTTCGGCGATAAATTATTTATGCAATGTCGCGTCACGTTTAACCTGCATGTAAATATAAACAGTGAAATCGAAACGTGATTCTCGCACTTACCGTCAACCGTTATTTTTCAAAGAAAATGTTTTGAATTGTCGTTATTGAGTGGTGAAAAGTAGTGTGCTTTTCGCATTAGTGATTAAGAACTGTCATTTGTGTGTGAGAAAATGATGCGAAGGCCTCCTTTGAGGACTTATGACAGAAAGAACAATGGCAAACACAATTTATCAACTTTTCAAAAACCTACACACAATTTTATCGCCGTGCAAAGGGAGGAAACAAAGAAGAAGGAATTTGTCGACGACTCACTCGAAGATCCTTTTGATACGACTTTTGATCGACTCCTGAAACAGGCCAAGTAAGTTTACTATCCATTTTTGCTTTGATTTGGTTATTTTTTTTAAGAAATGCATTTCTCTATAGAGATAAAAACAGATTCAAGAATCGAAGAATTTGAAATATTTTAGGATTTCTAGGAATTTTGAATATATTTGAATCGGTTTCAATAATTTGAAGGGGTTCAAAATGTTAATCAATGTTTTAGGGTATTTTTTTTTAATTCCAATGAATTTTCAAGAGCTTTAAAAAGTTTAAAGGAATTTAAAAGGATTTCAAAGAATTCGAAATATTTTAAGGTATTTCAAAAGATTCCACAGACATTTCAAAAATGTGAAGATATTCCAA
>CAKNYM010047278.1:176222-190730 GCA_932195095.1 Andricus curvator | reverse complement strand
ATATATATATATATATATATATATATATATATATATATGCATATATGAATATATATATATATATATATATATATTAGGGTGGTCCAAAAGTATCCATTTTGGAATTTTCGACCCGCGCAGACGCCAAATCGTTCCCTCGTGGAAACAAATAAATACATATTTTTTTATTTTGGAATAAAATGATTTTTAGTACGTTGTGGAGCAATTTTTGTGTATACTTTTTTTACTTCTTCGATTTTGTTCAAGAAATAATAAGTCAATTTCTTTACCCTTTTATAAACTTGTTGTCTTCTCAGTAAAGATGCACTTTGTCAAATTTTATATAAAATTGCAATATTTGAACCAACCAATTTTTTTTAGAAAACCCCAACCCTAGGGGGACACTTGACTTCAATGAGTTAAATATCGGAGTAATAACTCTAAAATTTTCGTCTGGGTTAAATCTCAGGGCTCGCTTCAGGTTCTCTTGAAACTTTTCTATCTTAATTCGTACACCAGGAGAAAACTTCAAAATATTCCACAACGTACTAAAAATCATTTTATTTCAAAATGAAAAAAATATGTATTTTGTTTTTGTGATATCATCAAGCGCATCTTGGATGTGGTCACGGTGGACGAGACCGCACGGAGAAAGCCGTGAGTGAAAAATATTCAAACGTAACCAGTGACTCAATCAATTTATATTTAAAATTATGTTTGATCTGTGAGAAACACCGGACTCTTCCAAGAAAAGGTTTAGTGGTGAAGCCTCTGTTGTTTGGAGAAATCAACGAACGTGCTCAAGTAGACCTGATTGACATGCAAACTTGTAAAGATGGTGATTTTAAATTTATCATGAACTATCAAGATCACTTGACAAAATTTGTGATTCTTGAGCCTTTAAGATTTAAAACTGCTGAAGAAATATCCCGTCATCTCCTGGATATCTTTTGCAACTGTGGAGCACCCTAAGTTCTTCAAAGTGACAACGGTAGAGAGTTTGTCAATAAAGTGATTACAGAATTGAAAGTTTTAGGGCCAACACTTTCACTTGTTCATGGGAAACCTCGACACTCTCAAAGTCAAGGCAGTGTAGAACGAGCGAATCAAGATATTCAAAATATTCTAACAGTTTGGATGGAAGAAAATAATACTGGAAAATGGAACGAAGGCTTAAGGTTGTGCCAAATCCAAAAAAATATGGCGTATCATAGTGCTATTAAAAAAACTCCATTCGAGGCGATGTTTGGTGAGTCTTTTATTAAAATATAATTTGCATTACTTTAAATATTGCAATTACTCCATGATTGGTTTACTATAGAATGACATTCTGAGCAACTGCATACACAAGGCTCGGAATGGGTTACTTTTTAGTAACTTAATTACTTTTTTGATCCGCGGTTACCAAAAAGGTACTTATTTTATGAAAAGGATCATGAAAATAATCCCAACAAGGCGAATGACTTTGTTATCTCTGGAACGTTGCAGAAACCAAAATTTGATAATAACAGACTCGCGGACGTAAACGAAAGAGGTAGCATATTTATTATCCCTTAAGTGTGAACGTTAGAGTAGTCCAAATAAACTTATTTTAGAATTTAAGTTTGCACAATATATTCATCATTTAATTTTTAATTACCGGTTGATAGAAAACATCAGTATTACTATTTACAATAAAATCTTTAGTTATTTGAAAATGTTTAATTACGTTTCTTAAATAACTTTCCTTCTCAATGACGCTATTGTGCGATTTTGTTCAAATCTTTTCTTTTCATATAGTAAATAAATAACCCTAATGAACGTACTTGGGAATTACTTAACATTGACACAGTTATTGAAGAACGATATTTGTATTGTTTCAGTACCTGAGGAATTTACTATCATCTGTTTCGTTTGTGGAAAAGAAGCAGACGGTGCACACAAATGTAGCACTTTTGATAATTTTGTCCATTCAATTTGTGGAAATTCTACCAACAAAGATTGGGAAGAAGGTTACGGCTCGTTAGTTTTATGTAATTTGTGCAACAACAAAAAAAGAGCACAATTCAAATAAAATTAGGGCTGCAAAAGGACTAAAGCGGCAAGCGCAAAAAATGTTATCATTGTCCAACAAAAAGTTTGGTAAAATTGATGTAGGTTCTTCTGTCAAAGTTCCGATTCCCAGCGTTGATTATATCATTTGAAGCAAATCTATGTTAGGAAATTTTAAAAATTGAACTATTTAAATTTTGTTTAAACTGTCAGCTTTCGAAATTTTAAGTTAAATTATTTTAAATGAAAGTCATTCTAAATTAAAGATTGTTCAGTTGGTATTTAGACTTGAAATTTTCAAATTGTCTCTCACAAATTAAAATTTTTTTCAAACAAAACAATTAAATTCGTAACGTTAAAAATTTATATATAGCTCTCTGAAGATTCAACAGTTTAAGGCTCTCTATTTCAAACAACTTCGTTTCAAAGTGTTCAGTTCTAGAACTACAGTTAAATGTTAAGTCATGAATCGTTGTAAGTTTAAACTTATAATAAATAATCATTTAACAATAATTAATGTATATGAAGATAGATTTTGTAATTTAATGCCGTATAACTGTACTGTTTCTGATTTTGAAAATAAGTTAATAATGTTTGAATGTACTTATTTGTTTAAACAAATTTTCTTTTAAAATAAATATTGTAAAAAAAAATTCGTTTTCAAAAAAGTTTGTGGTATATGTTTTTCATAAGTTTTTATTTTTTTGTTATAAAAACAATGTTTTTTGTTCAAAATAACATCATCAGTAGTATTATTTTCTCTCTTAGTATCACAGAATAACTATTTCCTTCGGAGACCAGATTTTCGGTACTAAAACTACTAATGTACGATCAAAATAAAAAAATCGTAAAGCAAAAACTTTTATAATTGCGCATTCCAACTGGATAATTATTTTATAATTGAAAACGTTAATAAGTGAAATTCCGAGTTAAACAAAATTTACTGTCATTTTCTTCAATTTTATACCTGTATGCATGAAAGTGGGGTAAGCATAAAGACCGAGCGCAAAGCGCTAAATCTGTCTAGACAAGAAATACTTTAAAAAACGATTTGATTGAGGTGTGGATTTTGGAGTTGATGCCGACGGGACAGTCCGCGATTTCTTCTGTGGTCATTTCTTGAACCTCACCGCTATCCATGTTTATTTTCCCCCTTTTTATCTTCGGAATATCATTTTTAAATACTCCACGCAAAATCTGAATTCTGTTTGGTGCTTTTTTCAATATTGCCCAGACATCACCATTAGGAGTTGATAATACAATTTGTTCTTCGGATAGCATGGGTAGAGGTTCATTCCGTTGGCTTCTCAGTCCTATTGGTTTGTCGGGAGGAAAAACGTATCTTCGAAGTTCGAATATCCGGTTCAGATTCTTTCGAGGAATAAGTCGAATACGGCTAAGTTCATCAAAATTGTATCCAAGTACGCGAGGAAAAGTTTGTCTGAGAGTATCAGCCCTGAAAGTGACACGAAGGGAAGACTTGGCAGGTGGTGCAGACCCGGCAGAAGAATCAGGTCTGGCAGAAGGAAGCCTGATCCTAAAACGAAGAGAAGTCTCGGCGGGAGGTTCAGCCTCAGCAGAAGAATCAGGTCTGGCAGAAGGAGATCTGGACCTGGCACGAAGAGTGGAGTCGGCAGGTGGTTGAGGACCGGCAGAAGAATGAAATCTGGTAGGAGAAGAAGAAGAAGGTCCACAATGAGGTACATCAGGATTACCATCGCCATGAGGAAAACAGCTGGACTGTGAGCCTAATTCTGCAACAAGAAATAGAACATTAGATTTTTTAAAGTACACAATCGTATTTTGATGCATCATGAGTTGTACATGCGGTTGTAATTAAGAAAGTGGATACTACTACCGTCTACTATTTCTTCTCGCTGAACGTCTTGGGCCCCTGGATTCTTTTCAAACAAATTTTAATTCTAAAAGTCTATATCCTTATAGGAAATTGAATTATGCTTACACCCGAACCCCCATTTTTAAGAAACAAATTTTTTTCTCAACACAGAAATTATTTCTTTTTAGTTATAGTACCGACTTAACACCTGTTTTATTGAATTTAAAAATCTTGGAAACCGTGGCAAACATGAGAAGTTAATTGAAAAAATGTGCTACATGTGCCAATCGGGTAGTCTACATTTTTTTCATATTATCATGCATATCGCCCCTACATTGGTTTGAATCTACAAAACATACATCCGATTTTTTCATGATATTTAGAGATTCCGCAAGCTCCATGAAGTTTATAACATGTTTCATCATGAAATGAAACGTTTTCGTAAATTCTATTCAGAATCGTCAATATTAGGTGAATCGAGTTAAAATTCAAAACTTCTCTTCACAATGAGCTATAGAATACAAATTAAACATTTTGAAATATCACTTCTACAAGCGTGTTTGATAGACTTTTTAAATTCTCATCATAATAAGAAGGTATGAGTTTCATGTGAAAACTGATTATCGAAGATTTCTTTAAATCTCTACGTTTTGCGACCCTCTGAATAAAAACAACAGGTCTTACGATGGTGTCTATCTGTCCTCGTCGTGGTTGTCGTTATCGTCTGCATACTGGATAACTGTTGAAAGACTAATCGGATTAGGTAGTCCTAGAAAGAGGTACAGAATAGTATATTGTGCTACAAGTGCGGAAAGTAGGCAGTTCCACACGAGTGTGAAGTTTGCTGTACGAGCCAGAGGTGAGTCGAAGGGTAGTTGTAGGCGAGTCGTCGGCCAGTTGGAAGCGAGCCGAAGACAAGCCGGAAACGACCCGAAGATGAGCCGATGGCAAGTACTGTAAACTTCAAAAGAGTTGCAACTGTCTACTCTCAGCACCTGTTGCACACGATATTTTTTCTAACGAATGCAGCAAATTTTCGATTCGAGAAACAATAAGAATACATTTTTCGGAAATTTATGGTAATTTTTGGAAATGTATGGTAAAATTACCAAAAATTACCGAAAATTTCCAGAAATTTTCGGTGAATTTGTATATTACCGTAAATTTACATAAATTCAAGGTATCCAAAGGTTTTTCGAAAAAATCCGAAAATTTCCGGGAATTTATGAAAAGTTGCTAAATCATCGAAATTTCAGGTATCCAATCCTTTTTTGAAAGATTCCAAAAATTGCGCGAAATTTATGGAAAATTGCTAAATTTCCGGTTTATGGAAAGTTGATAAATTACCAGAAATGTCGTGCATCCACAAATTTCTAAAATTTTCGGTAATGTAACGGTGATTGATGGTAATTTATCAGTCATTGATGGTAACTTATCACTTCGAGTTTGTCCAATCACTATTCACTACTCACAATCAGTCTCTCAAGCGTCAAATCATAATGAAGTAAGGTTATTATTCCGGCAGTCCTGAAAAGTAAACCTGAATCGAAATGCGCAAGCGCAACAGCAAGAAAAAGTAATCTGGCTGGAACTGCGCAAGCGCAGCAGCTAGAGAAAGTAATCTTGCTCAAAGAGCGCAAGCGCAGCAGGTAGAAAAAGTCTTTTTATAACTGCTGTTTACCACAGCTTTGGAATTGGTCACTTCCCGCACGCAATACATGCCTCGAAAAGCGAATAATATACTATACATTTAATTTAATAGAGTGAACATAATGTACAAAATTTCGCAGTTTCGACAACTCAAATGCGAAGCACGAGATATGTGAAGAGAATGTGTTCATTGAAGCCAGAGAAGCTTAAACAAAAAAGAATTCACAATCAGAAACATAGAGTTGTCGATACGTTGACCCTTAATTTTAACAGGTCTGTGCACAACTGTGGGGAAGGTACAAAGAACGAGAGCGGGAATTTACTTCTGATCATAGCAAAATTCAAGTTTTCATAATTTTAATAATTTTGATGAATTAAAATTGATTTCTAATTTATCTACAGTTGCAGGACATATGAGTGTGTTTGTTAGGTTACGGATTTATTTACTATTTCACAGTTCATTGATCTTAGATTTTCAGATTATCTCAGTTTACTCTAATTGAATTATAATTTATTATTGTTCAAGAGAACTTATTATTTATTATTTAATGCACTTGCCTTAACATAGAAAATTAAACTCTGTGAGATTTTTTTTTCGTTGACTTGAGTTTGATAATCGAATTGATATTATCACGTTTTATTCGCATACTCCTTTACCTGACTTGGAACAGGGAATTTTAGAAAATAATTATCTTTTTTATTCTAGGACAGGGACTTTCCGTAAAGAGATATAATTTCACTTGGAATAGGGAATTTTTTACATGGAACGGGAATTTTTTAAAAGAATTATTCGGATTTAGAAGAAAGACATTTTTAAAAAAATCCCTCTTCCAAGTCAGAATTCGTAACGATTTCAAAGTTCCCTCTTTTAAATTTTAGATGAAGAAAGTACTTCAAGCCGTTTTTAGAGTAGAAGTAGTAGTTCAAAGAAAAAATATTGCTGAATTATAATAGAATATTTTGTTACATTGTTCGTTGCAAATTTGTCTTTTATCAGTTAAAAATTCAACTATTAGGTTAAAAGTTACACTCTTATATTAAAAATTAATTTTTTTGGTTGCAGATTCATCATTTTAATTTGAAATTCATCTCTGGTTGTGAATGTAACTACTTTGTTGAAAATCATTTTATCTTTTTTTGGTAAAAAAATCAAATATTGGTTGAAAATTGATATTTTGCATTTAAAAATTAAACTATTTGTTTAAAAAGCGAAGTACTTTGTGGATAATTCATCTTTTGTTTTGTAGAAAATTAATCGTTATGGTTGAGAATTAATTTCTTTAACTGAAAATTTAACTATTTCATTTCTTATTGAAATCTGATCCTTTCAAAATTCAACAAATTGGATGAACATTTGTCGTTTTTAATTGAAAATTCAACTATTTCTTTGAAAATTCACGTATTTTGTCAAAAAATCGATTCTTTTTTTTTGGTAGAAAATTATCTTTTTCTTTGAAAGTTAGTCTATTTGTTTGAAAACTCAGTTAAATATTTATCATTTTAGTTGAAAATTCATCTTTTTGGTTGAACATTCATTTTTTGACTAGAAATTTAATTATTTAATTTTTGGTTGAAAAATTATCTTTTTTAGTTAAAAATTCGTCTTTGTTGGTAGAAATTAATCTTCTTGATTGAAAAGTAATCTTTTTGGTCAGAAATTCAATTATTCCAGTTAAAGATTTACAACTATTTTTTTGAAAGATAGTTTTTTTTTGTTGAAAGTAATTTTTTCTAAGTTTTGGTTGACAATTTATCTTTTTTAGTAAAAATTAATTTTTTTGTTTGAAAATTCAACTATTTCAGTTGAAGATTCATTTTTTTAGTTGAAAACTCTTATGTTTGGTTTAAAATTAATTTTTTAACTAAAATCATTACTATTCCAATTTCGGTTGAAAATGATTATTTTTTTAGTTCAAAATTCAACTATTTTGTTTAAAAATTTGTCTTCTTTAATTAAAAATTCAATCATTTCGTTAAACATGCATGTATATTGTTGAAAAATTGTATTTTTGGGTAGAAAATTGATCTTTTTATTTAAAAATTAATCTTCTTGTTTAAAAATTTATCTTTTTGGTTGAAAAATTCAAGTGTTCCAGTTAAATATTCATCATTTTAGTTACGAGTTCGTCTTTTTTGGTAGAAATTAATCTTCTTGGTTGAAATCTAATCTTTTTGGTGAAAAATTCAATTATTCTAGTTAAAGATTTACAACTATTTTTTTTAAAGTTATTTCTTTTTTGTTTGAAAGTAATTATTTTTTCAACTGAAAATGTAACTTACTCCAATTGAAAATTCCATAGTTGTGGTTGAAAATTCATCTGTTTGGTTAAAGATTGATTTTTTAAACTTAGAATTTAATGATCTAAGTTTTGGTTGACAATTGATCTTTCATAGTAAAAATTAATTTTTTTGTTTGAAAATTCAACTATTTCAGTTGAAGATTCATTGTTTTAGTTCAAAACTCTTACGATTGGTTTGAAATTAATTTTGTAACTAAAATTATTACTATTCCATTTTCGGTTGAAAATTATTATTTTTTTAGTTTAAAATTTAACTATTTTGTTGAAAATTTGTCTTCTTTGATTAAAAATTCAATCATTTCGTTAAGAATTCGTGTATATTGTTGAAAAATGGTATTTTTTGGTAGAAAATTGATCTTTTTATTTGATAATTAATCTTCTTGTTTAAAAATTCATCTTTTTGGTTTAAAATTCAACTATTCCAGATGAAAATTCATATTTTGATTTGAAAATTCATCACTTTGGTTGAAAGTTGAACTATTTTGTTGAAAATCCGTTTTTTTTCAATGAAAATTAATTTTTCCAAGTGAAAATTTAACTATTCCATTTTTGCTAAAAAATTGAAATTTTGTGTGCAGTTCCGAATAGGTGAACCCTTCGATTTCGTGGAAACCACGTAACTTACGTATTTTGATGCGCTGATTACTAAAATCATAGTGAAAGTAATAAAAGTACATCTTTTTTGTATCATAAGCTTTTCGCCTAAAACCATTATTTCTCGAGAAAAAGAGAATTGCATTGGAAACACAATAAAAACAAGAAAACAGTTACAGATACGTTCGGTCACGCTTGTCCCCTTTTCCAGGTTTAAGTGGGGCGGGGGGCTACGCATTTATTGACTGTTTACGAAAATGCGTTCAGTTACGCTCGTCTCCTTGTGCAGGTTCAAGTTGTGAGGGGGGGGGGTATTTACTGACTGGTTACGGAAATGTGTTCATTCACGCTCGTCCCCTTTTCCAGGATTAAGTGGGGAGGGGGTCTACGTATTTACTGACTAGTTACGAAAAACGGACGAGGAAAGAAGGGACGAGAGTGACTGTTTTCTTGTTTCTATTGTTTTTCCAACGCAATCCTCTTTTTATCGAGAAATAATGGTTCAAGGAAAAAAGTGTATGATACAAAAAAGATGTATTTTTACACTAGCTACAACTTTTTTTGAGACATTTTTGAAAATTCTTCGTAACTATTGAGATAAAGAAAAAAATCATAATTTGTATGGGGTTTTTTATGGTTCTTACCATGAAGACGTCCTTGTCGCCAATTTTCACTATGATTTTCGTAATCAGCGCATCAAAATACGTAAGTATACGTGGGTTTAACGAAATCGGAGGGTTCACCTATACGGAACTTTATCCAAGGATGATTAGAATGAACGTCATGAATTAAAATAAATGTATGCGTTTTGCGGAAAATATGTATATGTTACTTTTAGTTGACCGGGAAAATTGAAAAACTTAACCGGGAAAAACCGGGAAATGACCGGGAATTTGAAATCGTCCGCTGAATCGCCACCCTGATTATCGAGCGCAAAGCGCGAGGTCCAGCAGACGCGCACCCCAGGCGCCCTCAAACTCGCAAGCGAACAATTTATTATCATTTATAACAATATTCTCTTTAAACGATGCTAGAAAGCTGCGGTTTTTATTAAAAATTTTCACTTTTTGTCAACTTTCAACTCAGAGCGAGGTCCTGCTAGAAATGTTCAGGTTTTTCTGAAATTTGGAGATTTTCCTTGACCTTTTAGTTAGAAGAAAGTAATAAATATTAATAATCATTCAAAGAAAATACTCTCAGTAACTACTTTAAAGAAAATATAATATTATTCATATAGAAAACTTGAAAAACTGTTGAGAGTGTTCCATCTGTCTACGTGCAGAGTTGGGAGTTTTTATCTCTTCACGTGGAAATTTAGACTTCCACATATGGGTCAGCCAGAAAACGGATGTTTACAGTTAGGCACGTGTAAAATTACTTAAAAATTCTGATTTGCCTGAAGCTTAAGAAATGTACCTGAAGTTATAGATATATTATATTATTATTATATTCACCAATAGAATTGAGGATAACTGCCAACGATATGACCAGAGTACAGACAATCCTCATCTTTTCCAATTGGAGGGACAACTGATTAATTTTTTTATTGAAGAACTGGGATAACGATGTAATTAATGAATATTCAAGTGCTTCATCAGCTTATACAATCTGTACTATATTCGTTATCTGTTATATCAAAGGCGTGAACCTTGTCCTTCTGAGATATTTACATTTGATAAGAGTCAGTTTCAATGAAAAAAATTAGCTACACATTTCTTTAAATCTGATGTCACTATTTATATAGTGTTTACTGTAATGGCCCATTGGAGGCTTCAGAAATCTAATCTAATTTTCACAAAATATGTTTAAAGAATTGGAAATATAAATTTCATCCTTTCATATTTTTGAACTCACATTTAGAAATTACTCGGTGAAAGAGAGGTAATCTTGAAACGAAATCAACGCTCTGTTCCGTCAATTATTCAATTACTATCACAGTAAGCACCAAAAAAATGTCAATCTTAATTATCTAAAAAAATGGACTTTATGCATTTTTTAGGATAACAAAATAAGATGATGAAGAATTTTGTACTTTATTTTACAATATATATGAATACGCATTCTCGGCCTGAGGTGCAGAAATGAATAACACATTCATTTTATATAATAGAATTCAAGATACTATAGAAAATTTTGCATTTTATTTGAAATTACATCATCAGTAATATTATTTGTATTCTTAAAGATATAAATACATGAGACGCTATCATTTGAATGACCAAAAACTGAAAACTTTTTAAATTAGAAGTTAACTTATTTTAAATTAAAGTAATTATAAATTACCAATTGTTCAGTTCTTATTAAGGCTTTCTCTCTCAAGTAAAAAAATTTCAAATGAAACAAATTTATAATTAAAATTTACATTTGTAAAAGAAGGTATTCCTTCTTTTGAATTTAAAAGCAATAATCTATTTATAAAGAGTGAAATTAAATAGTTAACTTACGTTCCATTTTAAAAGATTATTTTGTGACCTGAAAATTAATTTCATTAATTCTACAATGATGAGTTAGTATCAAAAATGGATTCACGCATTTATTAATTTAAAAAAAGCGCGCCATTTACAGCTAACGAGATTGCTGATGCGACGCATGCGCAGTAAAATTGGGGATTACAATTGGATACAATTGGAATTGCGGACACTTCTTTGCACGGGGATAACACTTGACATGACAAAAGTAATGCCCATGTGCATGCAGGCGATCGAAGGTTTGCATGCTTAAGGTGTTCGCACAAGAAAATCCTTTGCAGTGCGCTGGAAACGTCTCACGGACGTGCCGTCCGCGCACGAACTCATAACGCCAACCAATCGCGTGCAACCTGTCGTGCTGCTGCGTTCCGAGTGGTGACGCACACAAGTACCTCGCTAATTACACTAGTTCGCAACGCACTTGAGTAAGTGCTGCCACGGACCGTAGCAGCACTGCAGGTTGCACGCGATTGGTTGGCGTTATGTGTTCGCGCGCGGACGGCACGTTCCACAGTGGGATGAAATCAAAAAACGAGGTTCAAAATAACTTGTAGCTGACAATTCTTAACCAATTTTTGATTTTTTTTTTCAAAAAAATTCAGCATTAAATTTTGAAGAGATTTATGTGGCCTGATTTTTCATTTTTGTTTTGTTTAAACTTTTATGTTAATGCAAAGAGGGAATAAAAAGTCGATTTTTTCGTTTTTTTTGTTTATCTTCGTGAAAAATTTTATTCTATGATCAGCATTGCCAGACTTTATGCACGGGGGTAGCTGAAAGCAAAAAATAATTATGACATTGTTAAGTTGATTGTTATAAACAAATTCACTTAACAAATTGTCTACAATATGGATTCTTCGTTTCCAAAGTAAAATTTTGCTTTCAAATTACTTGCTTTTATCGAAAAAATAATACCCGATCATAAAAATTTGACATTCGATATTTTTTATTAATTTTATAAACAAATTATATAAACAAATGCCTAGTGTGGGCATTTAAATGCAGAAAAAAATCGTTTTTTCTCTTAGTTTTCCTCAAATTATATCGCTAGTGATATTTAATGATTAAAAATTATCATCCGATATTTTTTATTAATTTTATAAACAAATTATATAAATAAATGCCCAGTGTGAACATTTAAAGGCAAAAAGAAATCGTTTTTTCTCATAGTTTTCCTAAAATTATGTCGCCAGTGATGCCTAATGATGGAAAATTAACATACGATATTTTTTATGGATTTTATAAACATATTCTATAAACAAATGCCCAGTGTGGACATTTAAAGGCCGAAAGAAATCGCTTTTTCTCTTTAATTTCCACAAATTATGTCACCAGTGATGTTTAGTGATGGAAAATTATCATCCCAAATTTTTTATTAATTTCATAAACAAATTATATGAACAAATGGCTCCTTATCTCAGATTAAAGACTTAGGAATTGAAACTTGATCGCGACTAATCAATGAAATCTTAAAAAATTGAAAAAAGGATTATGATACACAGCAAGTGTATGCTTATTGTTGTTGTACAAATTTCCATCTTTAACAATTCCTAAGAATACTACATTACGAAAATTGAAAGAAACAACAATAACCAAACAATTACATCACTAGCAACATACTTTGAGGCTATTTGCGAAAAAACAAATGTTTTATACCATTAAACATTCACACTAGGTATTTGTTTATATCATTTGTTTACAAAATTGATAAAAATTATTGGATGATAATTTTCCATCATTAAACCTCACTGGGGACATCATTTGAGGAAAAAAGAATTTTCTTCGACCTCTAAATGACCAAGTTATAAATCTCATTAAATAAGTTGTTTATAAAATTGATAAAAAATATCGTATGATAATTTACCATCATTGAACATCACTGGCGACATCATTTAAGGAAAATTAGGAAAAAAAACATTTCTTTCTGCCTTTAAATGTCCACACTGGCCATTTGTTTATATCATTTGTTTATGAAATTAATAGAAAATATCGGATGATAATTTTCCATCACTAAATATCACTGGCGACATAATTTAAGAAAATTTAAGAGAAAAAGCGATTTATTTCGGCCTTTAAATGTCCACACTGGGCATTTGTTTATATAATTTGTTTATAAAATCAATAAAAATATCAGATGATAATTTTCCATCATTAAGCATCACTGGCAACATAATTTTAGGAAAATTATGAGAAAAAACGAGTTCTTTTTGCCTTTAAATGTTCACACTGGGCATTTGTTTATATAATTTGTTTATAAAATTAATAAAAAATATCTAAAGATAATTGTCCATCATTAAACATCACTGGAGATATAATTTGAGAAAAATTGGAAGAAAAAACGATTTCTTTCTGCCTTTAAATGTCCACACTAAGCATTTGTTTATACAATTTGTTTATAACATAAATAAAAACTATCAGATGATAATTTTCCATCATTAAATATCACTGGCGATATAATTTTAGGAAAATTATGAGAAAAAACGATTTCTTTCTGCCTTTAAATGTCCACACTAGGCATTTGTTTATATAATTTGTTTATAAAATTAATAAAAAATATCGGATGTCAAATTTTTATGATCGGGTATTATTTTTTCGTTAAAAGCAAGTAATTTTAACCCAAAAATTTACCTTGCAAACGAAGAATCAATAGTGTAGACTATTTGTTAAATTAATTTGTTTATAACAATCAACTTAACAATGTCCTAACTTTTTTTTTGCTTTCAACTACCCCCGTGCATAAATTCTGGCAATTCTGATCATGGAAAAAAAAATTTCACGAAGATAAACAAAAAAAACGAAAAAATCGACTTTTTATTCACTCTTTGCATTAACATAAAAGTTTAAACAAAAAAAAAAAATAAAAAATCAGGCCACATAAATCTCTTCAAAATTTAATGCTGAATTTTTTTGAAAAAAAAAATCAAAAATTGGTTAAGAATTGTCAGCTACAAGTTATTTTGAACCTCGTTTTTTGATTTCATCCCACTGTGGAACGTGCCGTCCGCGCACGAACACATAACGCCAACCAATCGCGTGCAACCTGCAGTGCTGCTACGGTCCGTGGCAGCACTTACTCAAGTGCGTTCCGAACTAGTGTAATTAGCGAAGTACTTGTGTGCGTCACCACTCGGAATCGGTTGCACGCGATTGGTTGGCGTTATGAGTTTGTGCGCGGACGGCACGTCCGTGAGACGTTTCCAGCGCACTGCAAAGGATTTTCTTGTGCGAACACCCTTAGCAAACAATAACGATCTCTTGAAGATTGCTCGTTTCACTGCCTAGGTACAGAAATACTACTCCTTAGTATTCCTTCGTGCTCTCAGAATAAGAATCATTGCACAATTTTTTTTATCAACATTATAGCCAAATATAACAGTTATAAAGTTACAAAATCTTATTTTCTACGAATTTTTGTCTTTAAAAAATTAGAATTTGCTTCCATATTTTATGAAGTCCTTATTACATAGACAATAATACAAAAAATCGTCGATTTTTAATTTCGATTTATTATTTCTTCTGCAAAATTGTTAGATGTGCAAAGGAAAGTCACAGTACAGGGACCCTCTATCCGCAAACCGATGAAGCGTTCGGTGGCTTGGTCATAGGACCTTTGGTTCGATTCTCAAGGAACCAAAACAGAAACCGAAAA
>CAKNYM010047278.1:119633-175822 GCA_932195095.1 Andricus curvator | reverse complement strand
GCAGGTGATTGATGATCCAATGGAAGAAGACGGAATTACTTTTGGGGATTTTGCTTATCCCATAATAGCAAATGAAAAGGAAACTATATTCTCTATTTAGGTCAAAAATGTACGTTGTTTAATAATTTTAACTTTTATTATCATTTTAATGTTTTGTGGTGTAAGATTATTCAATTTATAATATGTGATTTTAAAATTTCTTATTTTAACAATTATCTATTTCAGATCTTTATTTTTGTGCTTATATTTTAAATCTAAATAATTTTAAGATGTAGTTTTAAAGAATTACGTATGTAATAATTGAAAGTATTTGAATAAAAAAAATCTATTTAAAATAAAATAGTTTACAGATTTTAATGTTGAAAATTGAATTGATTTAATTTGAAAGTTTTAGTAGTTAGATCGATTCAAATGTTCGATAGACATTTCATAAACTATTCTTACTTTTAATACGATTTGAAAATGGTACATTTGTAATTGAATGCTTTTATTTAGTTTCTAATTCTCATTTGAATATTATTTTAGTCGAAAATATTTAATTAGAAAACTATTAAATTAAATTTTTTGTACTTGACTTTCAAATTTATACAATTCAGTGGATTCCAATGTGGCCCGTCAAATACAAAATCAGGTAATTATTTTTCCAATATTTCGATTCGTTCAAAATTTAATATTAAGTTTAGGATTTAAAGGTTATAATTTTTTTTAAAGTTGTAATTGAAGATAATGAATTTTTATGTATGAATGAACGTTGTTCATTTATTGACTTAAGATGACCTAGAGTTGAAATATTTCATTTTTAAAAGTATTTTTGTATGAAAAAATGATTTATTTTTAGAAAATTTTAAGAACTTAAAACTTTAATATTAAATTTAAGCTTTAAGAGTTACAATTTTCATTATTCTATTTTTTAATTTATAATTGAAAGAGTTGTACTTTTTATATTTTAGTGCACATTGTACATTTATTAATTTCATACAATTTAAAAATAAATAATTTATCTTGTGAAGTTTATGTATAAAATATGATTTAATTCCATAATTTTAATTTGAAAAAGAAGCGAAGAAATTATAGTATAATTTTTATTTTTATTTTTTGGAACGGAAGAGTGAATTTTCTTTTTTTATTAATATTGCAGGGGCAAGGATTGCAGCTTGGTCAAGAAGCTTCAAATTTATCTAATTCGAATGATTCTAATGCGGCTCGTGAAATATATAATCAGATAATTGTTTTTTTATAGTTTTTATTTGTTTAAATATTAGTATTAAATTTTATCTACATTTATTAATTTCAAATAATTTAAAAGCAAAATAATTCATTTGCTGAAGTTTTATGTACAAACCGATTGAATTTCATAACTTTAATTCCGTTTTAATTCTTTTTTAATTAATATTATAGGGGCAAGGATTGCAGCTAAGTCAAAGATCTGTCAATTTATGTAATTTGATAAATGCTGAGGTGGCCCGTCAGAAACAGAATCAGGTAATTATTTTTTTAATGTTTTGTTTAAATTTTAATATTAAATCTATGTTTTAAACGGTATCATTTTCGACATTTTATATTTAATTTTTAATTCGTAATTAAAGGTGATAGATTGTTATGTGTGAAATAACATTGTTTATTTATTGATTTAAAATGACTTGGATGTGAAATATTTCACTTTAATAAAAGCATTTTGTATCAAAAAATGATTTGATTTCAGAATTTTTAATTTAAAATAATACAAAGAAATTATAATATTTAATTTTATTCTAATTGTAATGTCAATGTTGTTCTTTTTTACATTTTTATTTAGTTTTCAATAAAGAAATTTTGTAAAAATTTTTGTTAAATTACCAGAGGTGCTCTATATTTTTCAAATTTTTGTCGAGATGGAAAGGAGAAAATTTTATTTTTTATCTTTTTCTGAATTGCATGTAGTTCTTTTTTAGTCTAAATATTTTTTGTATGTTCAAATATAATACTTTTTATATTTTTGGCAGTAGGATGTGGCATTCTGATTAAGCCAGCATTGGAAGTGAAGACTAGTTTGAATAGCATAGTTGATGAAGCAATTAATATGGTCAGCCAAGCGACACCAGATACGAAACAATGTTAAGAAACAAAATTTTTCATTTGAAAGAGATCTACAAATTTCGTTGAAACTACGTTTTGATAAGACGCATGTGGAAAAGAGGTATGTAAAAAAAGGCAGACGAGCGCGTTTAAAGAAACAACATTTTTATTAGCAGTGTGAAGAATCGTGGTTCAGACAAGAAATACTCTAAACTCCGCTTTGATTTTGGCGTTGATGCCGATGGGACATTCCGCGATTTCTTCTTTGGTCATTTCATCAATCTCACCGCTGCCCATGTTTATTTTCCCCCGTTTGATCTTCGAAATATCATTTTTGAATAGTCCACGCAAAATCTGGTGCCTGTCTCGTGATTTTACCAATATTGCCCAGACGTCACCATCAGGCGTTGATAATACAATTTGTTCTTCGGATGGTATGGGTAGAGGTTCATTTCGTTGGTTTCTCAGTCCTATTGGTTTGTCGGGAGAAAAAACGTATCTGCGAAGTTCAAATATCCGGTTCAGATTATTTTGAGGAATAAGTCGAATACGGCTAATTTCATCAAAATTATATCCAAGTACACGAGGAAAAGTTTTTCTGAGAGTATCAGCCCTGAACGTGACACGAAGGGAACGCTTGGCAGGTGGTGCAGACCCGGCAGAAGAATCAGGTCTGGCAGAAGGAGATCTGGACCTGGCACGAAGAGTGGAGTCGGCGGGTGGTTGAGGACCGGCAGAAGAATGAGGTCTGGTGGGAGAAGAAGAGGAAGGTCCACAACGAGGTACATCAGGATTAGCGTCGCCAGGAGGAGGACACCTTGACTGTGAACCTAATTCTGCAACAAGAAATAGAACATTACATTTTTTTTAAGTACGCCATGGTATTTTGATATATCATGAGTTGTAAATGCGGTTGTAATGAAGGAACCGGATTCAACTACCGCCTACTATTTCTGTTTGTTGAACACCTTGGGGCCCTGGAATCTTTTCAAACAAATTTCAATTCTAAAAGTATATATTCTTATTGAGAAATTGAATTGTCCTTATTTTTCTTTGTGTTTTTTGCCATGTTCGAAACACAAACAAACCCCGTTTTTTAAGGAACAATTTTCTTTTCTCAAAGCATTACAAATTATTTCTTTTTACTTATTATACTGACTTAACACCTGTTTTATTGAATTTATAAATATTTAAAACAGTGGAAAACTGGAGAAGGTAATTTAAAAAATTTACTATACCTTCTACATGTGCCATTAGGGTATTCTACATGTTTTCTCGTATTTTCTTGCATATCGCCCCCAAATTTTTTTGAATCCACAAAAAGGTAAATCCGATTTTTTAATGATATTTAGAGGTACCGCGACTTTTATGAAGTTTAAAACTTTTCAAAGTTTTTTCTGTTTAGGAAAAAATATGTTTTTGTGAATTCTTTTCAGAATCGTCAATATTAGGTGAATCGAGTTAAACGCAACGTTTCTCATCACAATTAGCAAACGAATACAAATAAAACATTTAAAAATATCACGACTTGTACATTACAAAGTCTAATCGCTTATCACCAATTAATAATGAATCATAGGTACGGTGTGAACTCTATTGAACATACGTATACGTGTACATTTGGAATAGTACCATATGAACACGTGTAAATTCGGAATGGTACCATATGTGCACGTGGACTTCTAAGTTAAAAATCTGTTCAAATTAATTGAGATGTGCATAGTTCGGAGTGTCCCATCTGTGCACGTGCACAATAGAGATACTTCCATCTGTGCACGCCTAAGTTTGAGCGTGCACTGTTGATAGTGTTCTATCTGGCTACGTGCAGAGTCGTGAGTTTTCATCTGTACACGTGGAGATTCAGACGTGCACATATGGATTGGCGAGGACCCGGATGTTCACAGTTGGTCATGTGTAAAGTGCTCCGTACAGATTACAACGTAAAAATTCTGATTTTCCTGAAGATTAAAAAGATGTACCTTAAGTTATAGATACATGATATTATTATATTCACCAATAGAATTGAGGATCACTGCCAGCGATATGACCAGAGTACAGACAATCCTCATTTTTTCCAATTAGAGAGACGACTGATTAATGTGTTTCTGGAAGAATTTGATTAACGATGAAATTAATGAATATTCTAGAGCTTTATCAGCTTACACAATCTATACTATATTCGTTATATCTTATAATGAAGGCGTGAATCTTGTTTTTTTCTGAGATATTTACATTTGATAAGAATCAGTTTCAATTAAAAAAATTTAACAACACATTTCTTTCAAACTAATGTCACTATTTATATAGTTTTTACTGTAATGACCCATTACTTGGTGAAAAATAAGTAATCTTAGAACGAAATCATCGTCGTCTCATGTCGATTATTCAATTACTATCACAGTAAGTACCAAATAAATTTTTGCTGTGGCCAATATATTAATATTTACGTCATTAGTAATATACTGCTTCTCTGAAACTTAAGATTTTTGCAGTCCACCATGTCAAATTATTATTATTAATATTATAACTCTGATTATCTCAATCATTTTTTTCTTGTTTTTTCCGGTGTTCAGATATTGTTTTTGAGAGGAAAAGAAATGATCTACATAAAAAATGGTCTATTTTCGAAAACGCGAAACAACTAAATTTCCTTGTAATATTTTTTCATCATTTTCATGATTTCAATTCTTCATTGTCGTTTAGTTTTGTGTTGTGATGAATCGTTATCATGGGTTATACATTATAAATGGTTTTACTTAACCTGACGACGAAATCATTATGTAAATGCATTCACACACCGGAAATCAAGCAAGTACCAGTTTATCCCATTGATTTGTTTATGAATATAAAAGAAGTAAAGCGGCAAATTCGGCGATTTCTTCTGTGGTCATTCCTTCAACCTCACTGCTGTCCATGTTTATTTCCCCCCTTTCTACCTCGAAACATTATTTATTAATTGCGCACGAAAGATTTGATTTCTGGTTGGTAATTTTTTCAATATTGTACAGGCGTCACCATCAGGCGTTGATAAGACAATCTGTTCTCTAATCGGAATGGAGAAAAAACGTAATTTTGAAGTGTCCATATATTATTCGGATTCTTCTGGGGAATACGTCGAATAAATCTAGGTTCATCAAATTTATATCCAAGTACGCGAGGAAATGTTTGCCTGATAACAAGAAACCTGAACGTGACAAGATGATATGGCTCGGCAGTTGGTGGAGACACGGCAGGCAAATGAGGTCTGACAGGAAATTAAATTGTGCTTCTTTTTCTTTGGACAAACAGTAGTAACTTTCGCCATGTTCGAAAAACGCCCCGACCCCGTTTTTTAAAATAGAAATTTTGTTGTCAACGCATTATAAGTTATTGCTTTATAGTTATTATACTGACTTAACACCTGTTTTATTGTATTTTCAAATCTTTGAAACAGTAGCACACTTGAAAAGGTAATTTAAAAAATGTACTTAATTTTTTGACGAAAAATGTTGCTTTGGCTGAAATCATTTATTGGCAACATATTAGAAACTGTTCAGTAATATATGTGTGACATATTTGCATTGCTGTCGAGAAAATGGCGTCGCACGTGGTTGAAGCGGAGGATCGTGAACTGTGCCTTCTTTTTCATTGAATATTTATTGAAAGTGAAGTGATTATAAATACTATTTTTTTCTGAAATGTCTCCCCAATAGTGAATTATTTTTGTGCAATTTTATTGAACTGAGTCCCCAGTCGAGTTTTGCTTCAAATGTGCGTTAACGACAAAATATGTACCCCAATTTTATAGTGTCAAAGACTCATGGATCGACTTCCTTACAGATGTCATTCAGTCAAGGACTTTTCCCTTACCCCACCCCCTTTTTATGATTGAGTGATTGAGTGTAGTGTTGACCTACGTTAAGATTGCTAACTTTTTTTTTTTTTAAGACAATTATGCCTCGCGATTGATAACTATTAGATTAAATTAAGAGTCAGTAGATTGAGGCGAGCTAGGCGTAATTGCTTTAGGAACTAAAAATGTTAAGGTTTGGAATATCATGAAGTTAATAATTAGAATTATTGTTGACATTCAGAAGCCTAGGTTTTGTGATATTTTGTGATAATCTTGATTTTAGCTAGAGATTTGATTTGAGCTGTGACTAGTCGTGGGTCATTACGAATTCAGTGAGGTTAGGCTATAGTCAGTTTTGAGGTTAGGTTTCACGAATGACTAGACTTCTGAAATTAACATGGTGGATTGTTTTTTTTTTATATGATTTGTGTTAAAGAATTTTAGTTCAAACCATCACGGAAAATTTGTGAATGATTATTTTGAGTTTTGTTGAAGCAATTAAATTGGTTTTTTCCGAAAGTTCGTTTAGCTCGATCGCAGGTTAAAATTTAGAGTTTTTTAAGATTTTGTTTTGTAATTGCCTACGCTGTGGAAAAAGTTGCTGTAATTTTATATCGTGCCACGATGGAAGTTATTTGATCTGCGTGATAAATTTTTAAACACTCTAGCAGGATAAATAAAGCGCATGTCACTTTTCTCAGATATCATTTTGAATAAAAAAGACACCTTGTTTTTATTCATATAGAACTCACCACTTTTAGAGCAATATTGGAGGCTCTGAGCCATAATTTTATGATAAAGTCCAACGCGCTATCTCTTTCTGTCAGTTTGTCGATGGATTGTCGATTTATGTCCTGTTTGTAATTTCTCAGGATGCCAAGACGTAACAATACAACCCGTTTGTGAAATTATGCTAGATACTGCAACTTTACCAAAAAAAAGTGTTAATTTATAAGCTCGTTTAAGTTTATTCACTTACGTGAATTGACTAAGTGCCACACTGATCGAATAATTTCCATCGTCAGACATAGTAATTTTACATCGGACAGTTATTTCATACTGTTCCATGTGGTGAAATTGGACTAGATCGTGAATTTCTGAGCGACATTGATAAATTCATCAGGTTATGCATTGCAATTCGAAAATACACTGCTCGTGAAATTGAAATCTAACTGTAAATATTACAAAAGATTTGTTTACAGTGTAGCATGGAATTCCGGGCAGGGAAGCCTTACTTTTTGTGGTTAGTTTAATTTTCGAGAATTAGGTTAGGATTTAAGATCTATTTTTGTTATAAATGAGTCGAGATTAATATTATTAAATCATTGGTTGATCTTAAGATTGTCAAGCGTTGCAGTACGTCGATAACCGAAATATGGCCAATGGTTAAACCAAGGTCTTCATCATATGAAATTTTTAATGAATACTCGCTAAATACATTATAAGTTCTATTTGCTGTAAATGCCGAGTTATTATTTCGCTGACTTCTGAACCCTCTTTGCTTGCGGAACACGCCCAACTACCAAGTCTGAGCTGATCGTGCGAGAAGCCGGTACACTGCGTTCTTTGAGTTGAGTTTGGTTTCTCGTTTTCTTTGAGATTTCTAGATTTTCATTTAATTAATTTTCAGATTTGGATTTTGAGAATTTGAGTGGCCTCGAACAGGCCTGGCGCTCAAAAAAATTAATAAAGGTATAGAGTATAACTGATTAGATAAAGTTTAGATTTTATGGGATTTTCAGGAAGCAGTGCCGAAGGTATACATACCTTCGGTATGTATTTAAAATTAAAATTACCAAGGTAATTTTTATTATTTAACCATAATTAAATTGCAACATTTCTGCGTACAATTTCTGTTTGCGTTAAACTATTACGTTGTCTAAACTTATCCCAGCAGAAGTCAAAACACAGTTTTGCGACTAGACGCTAACCCGGATTACCGGAATACAGTATGATGTTCAACCACTTGCCTCCTGTTTGATCTTCAAGAACATATTCATATATCCTGCAAAAATACCTTCCTTGGGCGTGATTGGATCATACTTTAGTGCGTTATATTGTCATATTTCCCAGATATCGATAATTTTTTAACCTAAGTGCACAGATTTTTTCAACTCATCGGAAACCAATGAAACTTTTGACAGAGTACATTTTTCATCCCTTCACTTCCAACATTTTTTATTTCGAAGAAGGGTTCGTGAGGAAATCTTCACCCGCCAGAACCAATACCAACGGTCCCACCTCGATTCTAGAGCACTCACCTTAAATTGTTAAACATCGATTATTTATTCCTTCGTAAATGCTTGTTTTCATGCTACGGAAATCGCCGCCTGTCAAGGTAATATATATTCAACGTTTTTATTTTTTCACTTTTCAGATTATGTGATTAGTTACAGGGGTGCCTTCCCGCCTCATGAGAAGCTGAATAGCGGTATTAGTGAGCCCTGCATTATTAGATTGTTTGCTCAATAAAAAAAAAGTTAATAGTTTCAACATAAAAAATAGATATTTCGCAAAAATCCCATCAAAAACCATAATCATAAATAATGTTACTCGAAAAAAAGAAAAAAATTTCATTATAAAAAATCGATATATCGAAAACTATTCGAAATATTAATTTGAAACTTTCCATATTCATCCATAATTTAAACCTTGTTTGGAGATAACAAAGTCGCTGTTATTTCCATTGTCACCGTCAGTGTCACTGCAATTTCCACTATCACCTCCATTTACACTGTCGTTTTCATTTTCACTGTAGTTTGCATTCTCATTTTCACTGTCGCTATTTACTAATTGTTGTTCTTCGTCATCCTCGTCTTCACTGCATAAATCTATCATTTCAATAGATTGGGCCGAGCCCCTGCCATTATTATCATTTAATGACGCACTTTGCCCCATTTCCGAAACTGGCGGTGCTGCTGCTGGTGATGGTGCTGAAGAAATATGGTTCACGTCCGCGTTACCATCAATGACTATTTCATCGGGCGTCGAAGATGTTGGTGCACTACACGGCACTGATGCTGGCGAATAAGGCGTTGATAGGTCAATCATCGCCACATCACCATCTTGATCCAAGATCTGACTGGATCGATCATCAGAACCTTCAGTTTTTGCAGCAACAGCTGGTGTCGATGCTACTTCTTCTTGTGCTGGAAAATAATATTTGGGAAGTTCTAGGCTCCAGAAGCTACGATCAAGGTTCCTTAAAGCAATCAATCCTGACGCAAACGGAACGTGTACGTGACTCCGTACAACACTGTTCTGAGGAGTCCGGTCTCTGGCCGCAGATGGCCTTACGCGGAAGACGGCACAGTTGGAGATGGAGGTTTCACCTCTGGATACGTTTCTAGAGCTACCAATCATTGTAGAATGTTATGAGGAACAGTCTGGGCGGACCAGATGAAGTAATCCCAGAAGAACAGCCTTTTACATCTTTCCTAGTCGAAAATTGAACAATTTTATTTGCAATTTATGTATTTTGATGAAAATCCGCCTTTTTTGGGAAAAATTTAATTTTTAATCCTTTCTTGGTTTCAAAACTCGACAATAAAAACAAAAATTATACTATTTGCCATAAAATTAGGTTTTTTGTTGAAAATTCATATTTTTGGTCCATTTTGGTTTAACTTAACAGAGTGAAATTTCTTTTTTTTTAATAGATTTTTAACTGAAAATTTTGACTATTCCATTTTTGGTTAAAAAAATCTCTTTTATTTGACAATACAACTATTTCGTTAAAAATTCGGCTTTTTGTAGGGAATTCATCATTTGTGGTTCACCATTTATGGTAAAAAAAGTATTTTTTCTGTGTTGAAAATGAACTTTTTTGTCGAAAATGGATCTTTTCGGTTGGAAATACCACTTTTATGGTAGAAAAGTCATTTGTATTAATTGAAAATTACCTTTGTCTGCTTGCTAGTTGAAATATTCGGTTTTGTCAGAAAATCTTTGTTTTTTGAAAATTCAACTATTTCGTTAAAAATGTAGGGTGCAGCTCCAAATAGCCAAACTCTCTGGTTCCCTTCAAACTTCGTATACTTATGTATTCTGACGCGGCGATTACTAATCTGATAGTGAAAATTGGCGACAAGGCGATTTTCATGGTTCAACTATGAAAAACCAAATAAAAATCATTTCCCAAAATTTTCCAGACAATAGTTGTAGATCTCATTAAGATACAAATTTTTTGTTTGCACACATTTTTTTCCACAAATGATAGTTTTCAAGAACAATAGTGATACATCATCTAAGCGTCCCTAAGTTACGACAGCAACCAACTGTATCTCGATGAGACCTACAATTCTGTTTATAAATTTTGCGAAAATTCGTGTTTTGGCTGAGATAAACCCAAGAAACCATTATTTTTTATGGTTTTTTAAATAATTTTATACCTATCTTCTTCCATACTAGTCCTAAACAGTTGTAGTTTTTTCTGGAACTTTCAACTTTTCGTCCACTTTTTACTTAGTAAGATAATAATAATTGGAATTCAACCGTTTTTCACATTTAGTAAGAAGCGACAGAAAAAAAAAATTCGTTTTCAACAAAGTTTGTGAAATATAATATTTCTTATAAGTTTGTAGTTTTTATTAAAAACAATGTTTTTTATCCAAAATAACATCATCAGTAGTATTATTTTCTCTCTTAAAGTAATAGAAGAACTATTTTTTTTCAGACATCAGATTTTCGGTAAGACAACTACCTTAATTAAGTCTTCCAAACTGCATTCTCAAATTCTTCAAACTGAAAATTTACTATTAAAATACAAAAATTGTAAAGCAGACGAGCGCGTTGAAAAAAAAAACAGATTTTTATCAGCAGTATGAAGAATTGTGGTTCAGACAAGAAATACTTTAAAACTCTTTTTAATTGCCAATTGGATGCTGACGGGACATTCCATGATTTCTTGTGTGGTCATTTGTTCAACCTCACCACTATCCATGTTTATTTTCCCCCTTTTTATTTTCGGAAGATCATTTTTAAATAGTCCACGAAAAACCTGGTGTCTGTCTGGTAATTTTACCAATATTGCCCATACGTCACCACTAGGCGTTGATAATACAATTTGTTCTCCGGTTGGCAGGGATATAGGTTCATGCCGTTGGTTCATTAGTCCTATTGGTTTGTTGAGAGGAAAAACGTATCTTCGAAGTTCGAATATCCTGTTCGGATTCTTCCGGGAAGTAAGACGAATACGACTAAGTACATCAAAATTGAATCCAAGTACGCGAGGAAAAGTTTGTCTGAGAGCAGGAAACCTAAACCTGACACGAAGAGAAGTCTCGGCAGGTGGTGGAGACCCGACAGAAGAATCAGGCCTGGCATAAGGAGACCTGGACCTGGAACGAAGAGGAGCCTCGATAGGTGGTCCAGACCCGGCAGAAGAATGAGGTCTTGTAGGAGAAGAAGAAGAAGTTCCACAACGAGATACATCAGAATTAGCTTCGCCATGAGGAGAACACCTAGACTGTGAACCTAATTCTGCAACAAGAAATATAACATTATAATCAAGGAACTGGATTCTACTACCGCTTACTATTTTTTGCTGAACGTCTTGGACCCCTGAAATCTTTTCAAACAAATTTTGATTCTAAGAGTATATATTCTTATAGGGAATTGAATTGCCCTTATTTTTCTTTGGACGAAAATGTGTTAGCTTTCGCCATGTTCGAAGCACACCGAAAAGTTGATTCAAAAACTGTACTTAAGTATTAGACAAAAAATGTTGCTTTGTCTGGAATTATTAATTATCAACATATTGGCAACATTCTTAAATGTAGATATAAATGTTGTATTTTCGAGGTATATATATTGGAAGGATGATTTTAAAAATATTTTATAAGGTGCTATACGTCGTTCTCGCGTGGGTGGGCCACCCCGATAGTATGTGTTCTAGGTACTCAGCGTGTGCATGACACGCTCTGCACCTATCACTGGGAACTTCTTGACATTCAAGGGAAATTCAGGCCAAGGGTATCGGCTGCTTGCTCCGCGGTTTTGTAAAGAAATGCTCCTTTGCCAATTATATCGTGGTTCCGGACCATTTTTAGGAGAGGATCTCTGCCATTTGCAGCGATGTAATCTGTACTTAGAACAATTCGGATATGAATACACTGGAGCTCAGAAGTCCCCGTCCGCCTTGACGGCGTGAGATGTATAATCGCGGAACTGGCGAATTGATATGCCAACTCTTATGCATACATGATCTTCCGTGTGGTGATCTGAAGGGCCGTGAGCTCGTTCTTCGTCCATTGAACAACGCCAAACGAGTAGAGTAGAACCGGGACGGCAAGCATGTTAGTCGCAGATACCTTGTTCAACCCCGAGAAATTGGAAGACCAAATCTGTCGAAGAAGATGCTTGCATCTGCTTCGGAGAGACTCCTTCACTGATGTTACGTCCTGAATGCGGTTTTCAGGCACGCTCAGGTGTGTATAGGTCTCTCCAGTATTAAGATGTCTAATAACACTTATATCCTCAAGCTTAGGGTCCTTGGGAACGCCAATAATCTTTCCTTTCTTCAAATGATTTTTGGCACACTCGTCCAATTCAAAGTCTATCCCAATTTCTCCTGTGTACTTCTTGACGATATTTATAGCAGTTTGAAGTTTGCTTTTACCAGAGACACACGAGGGTTTTGCCGGTCTGTCGTCGCATCTTCATCGTGCCATCCATCTGACGGTCGTGAGACGTAGCCATAATTGTGATTTACCGCGGTTCTATAAAATTAAAAGTTCCTCCAAGTTAATAGAGTACTACCGGGACGGCAAGCATGTTCATTGCAGATACTTTGTTCCTCGCCGACAGTTTGGAAGACCAAATCTGCCGGATGAGACGTTTGTATCTGCTTCGGAGATTATCCTTTATAGATATCACGTCCTGAATGCGGTTCTGTGGCACGGTTCTGTATAGCGCTTCTGTCGAGGAGCTCAGGGTTTTCGGGGATGCCATTAGTTTTTCCTCACTTCGAATAAATCTTGGCGCATTTTACTAACTAAAATTCTATTCCAATCTCCGTAGTGTATTATTCGACAATTCCTAGAGCTAGGTGTAGTTGCTTTTTATTTTTAGCATAGATCTTAAGATCATCCCTGTAAAATACATAAGTGATCTTATACTTTCGATTTCCGGGTTCACTGCAAAAGTACCCTTAGGAATGGCGAAGTGCGAGAGATAGTGGCAATAATGTGAGCCAAAAGAGAAGTCGGCTCATGGCATCGCCCTTAAAAACACCTCCCTGAAAGGTGACGGTGTTCGTTCTCACACGATGTTTTCCAGATGAGATAGTAAATCTGGTTTTCGAAAGTGGCATCAATCTCTCTCTGCACCTCACGATGTGCGGATGAACCTTCAAGCTTTCCAACAGACAGATGATAAGTCTATAGGAGGTTGAATCGAAAGCTTTTCGGTATTCAATCCAGGCCATCGATAGAAACCGCTGATAGGTTTCTGCGTCTTTGCAAACACATCTATCAATAAGCAGGTTCTCCCGGCATCCTGCTACGCCTTTCTTTGAGCCGAGTTGTTTATACATTTCTTGCCACACAGGTCCGATCGTCCAAACAATCCTATCATTTAGGATAGCTGTGAATATCTTATACAGTGTGTTCAGACAAGTGATTGGCCTGTAATTCTTCGGCTCAGCTAAGTTGCCCATCTTTGGAAGCACTACTGTGCGCCCTTCCACTAACCTGTCCGGAATAGAATCGTCCTACTTTAGATATAAGATGAAAATGCGGGCCAGATGCTGGCGGGTTGAAGGAAACTTCTGCCACCAGAATATCTTGATACCATCTAGTCCCGGAGCGGAATAGTTCTGCATGCCTCTTAATACTTTTTTCACCTCCTCGGTAGTGATAGGTGGCTATTCTTCCTCAGGTGTTATGAGGGCACTGCAACAGTAACTGGAGGATCTTGGAAGAGCCGAGATGGGTCAGAGAAAAGCTGTTAATTTTCTCTGACCCACCTCTTTCTTCGCTCTAGACTTCTCCTAGCATCAGTTAGTACCGTATTCTGTCAACAATATGCTACCTGATAGTCAGCAGCTTTGACTTGTTAAGTGTGTGATAACGGATTCAATACAATATGAATTAGATCTTCTATAATAAGTGTTTAGATTAGAAGCTATTCAAACCTTGATTTTTTCTTTACATTGTTGACTGTAAATTATTAGAAATTATTAGAAAAAAGTTTGAAGTGTTTTACATATTGTGTCATCATGCAAATGAAAAATCCGATTCATCATGTTTAATTTGCAACTTTAGTAGAGACAGTGTGGGTCATTTTATAATAGATTCCCTGATCGGTGTTGCGGCCCGATATATGCCGGCCCCATTGTAGGTAATATACTTGATCATTAATTATCTCAAACAATTTAGAGTGTCTAATCGAAAAATAGCATTCGGGCTGCTAAAACGGTTTCCGAAAAATGGCGAAATTTGTGAAGCACTCAAACTCTATCACTAAAATTCAATAAATCGGGATTAAGGTTTTAAAAACGCTCTTTAAGAATTTGCTAGACAAGTGATAAAAGGATGCCGCTGTGAACTCGCTGATAATAATTGGTAATAATTTTTAAGTTTTTCTTAGAATTATTCATCGAATTGTTTCCAAATCTTGCCTTGAAGTCAATTATAATAATTCTATAACTCATTATTACACCATATATAATTAGAGACTTGACTTCCCGCCAAGGCAAATGGCAGCATGCAGATGCGACTTTTACTGACAGAGTATTTTCGAAGTACCATCAAGCTATCAGCTGTCATCGCAGGATGGCGTAAGTCGACTTCCTTTACACTTCACGTCGCTGCTACATTTTACCACATTTACTTTTTAGCAGTTAACGAATTTTTTTCGAAACACAAGAGACTTATTCAAAGTCCTGCCACCTGGAGACATTTTCCAGAGTCTAGAAAATACTGAAAGTGCGTTTTCGAAACCTTAATCCCGATTTATGGAATCTTAGAGATAACGTTTTATTGCTCCACAAATTTTGCCAATTGTTTTGGACACTGATCCAACAGCCTCAAGGTGATTTGTAAATCCTGTTCAAATCTGCCAAAAAGCATGGTTAAAATTTCCGGATCTTTTGCAAACAAATTCCTTCATTGTGAAAATGATCTAACTTTGCGAATTTTGGTCTAATTGAAAATCAAATTTTTGATTAGTCGGTAGAATAGTTTCAGAATATATCCCATGCCTGGTCAAAATGTCAATTGAAATTTCATAATCTATTGGAAAATATTTTTTTCGTTGACAACTTGCAACTCTTTTTCATCTGTTAGAATTATTGACAGAAATTCGGGAAGCTGTTCAAAAAATCGAGGTGGCCGATGAATCAGGAAAACCTGAAAATTACCGGAAATTTTTTTAGAACGAAAAAAATCTGAAAATTACAATGCATTTATTATTATCATTTTTTAATTTTATGTTAAATTCTTAACTTCTTCAATGATGACATTTTAAGTTTTGAGTTGATAAACTTCAAATGTAAGTTGATTTCTGATTTAAAAAATTTAACTGTAGTTTGATTATTAAAAATTGTACAGTAATTTATTTTCACAAGACGATTAGAAATTTGTTCAATGACAAAACACTTTAATCGTTAAAACTTCATAGTGTTCAATTTGAACTTTCAACGTTAGGATTTCAATTATTTCTTTTTTTAAACTTTTAATTTGCAGGTGCAAGTTTTGAATTTTAATGTATGAATAACAATCAAAGAAGTATTAATTTGAAATAAATTGAAATAAAAATGTAATATAACTTCTTATTTCAAAAAAGTACAATACGAATTTTTTAATCTCTGCCTGTTAAATACTTTTAACTTAAAATTTTTTTAAATGATATAATTTAAAAATGTACAAATTTTGGTATTTCTTCTTTGATTTAAAGCATTACTCATGATAGCACAGCATGTATTCATATTTTCTAAATAATCTATATCTGTATTTATCTATATATTTTCAATCATTTATTTTCCCTCCAAAATCATTGAAAGATACTTTTCTACATTTAATCGAACATGTAGTCATTTATATGAAAACTGATACTTTTCTTAGAAATGTATCAAATTGTTAAACAATTTATTATTATTTTATTGCATAACAATTTCGTCTTTGTTTAAATAGGTTTTTTTGTTTAGGCAATTTTGTTCTGAAACAAATGTTTAAAATTTATATTTTCTGTCCATGACCTGTATACATTTCTGTTAGGACTTTGACTTCCTTCCTTCCGAGCTTAAGTATTTCCTTTGCTCGATTAAGGCTCAGCTTTGAACCCAAGAGTGTTTTGACCTGTCAGCAGCCAGTGGCCAATTCCCACTCATTCTGATGTTTCTCGGTCAGCCAACTGTTGATTTCTTCAGTGACTAACCTACTGGAAATGCCTACAACTGGTTCAGGTCCAGTAAAGTTTTCTCTTGCTGGTTGCTTTGCTAGCCTGTCCGTTATCTCATCACCTTTGATGCCGCTGTGTCCAGGGATCCGAAGTATAGTCACTCGGTTTACCGTCGCTAGGTTGTTAAGTGCCTCAAACCACTCCTATACTGAGATCGACATAGTCGTTGTTGCATTCAGGGCCATTATAGCAGCCCTGCTGTCTGAGCAGATACGGATGTTTCTTTTGTTGCCATACTCCTGTGCCTTATAGGCTCCTACTACGATATACAACGGCTCCTGTCTTCTCCTTTTTTCTGGAGCCATCTGTAAACCAGTTGTCCAAATCACTGGACAGGTTTTCTTCGCCGTTAACCGAATCCTCCTTCGTAGATAAGCTAACACGATACTTATTGTCGAAGAGGTAGCGGGTGGCTGTTTTGTCTCTGAGCATGCTCAAGGTCGGCCTACGCGCGATTTCGGTTGAGATCCGCACTGCCGTTGAGATCCTTCCGCCTTTTACCATACTTAATCCCCAGGCCGCCTTCGCAGCCACAGCCCTAATGGTGAGATAGAGGGGCTCCAGCCCTGTTAGTACCCCCAATGCTATTGTGGGTGTCGACTTTGAGGCACCAGTGAAGCCTCTTACAATCAGTCCCTTGATTCTTTCCAGTCGAGACTTCACAGTGGGCAGTTCAAGCCTGCTCCACCAGACCACCGCCGCATAGGTTAGCCTGGATCGCAGGGTCGCTGTGTAGATTCACATAAGTGTCTCTGGCTTCAAGCCCCAGCTTTTCCTTATGGCTCTCCTACAGAGCCATTTGGTGACTACTAGCTTTTTGCGCTTGTTTTCCAGGTGCTCGTTCCATAACAGCTTCTTATCTAGGATGACTCCAAGATATTTAGCTCGTTCTTTGATTTCCTGTTGCTTTCCTTCCAATTTCAGTCTTATCATGGTTCCTTACTCATACCGTCTGGTGAATACAACCGCGTCTGTCTCACTCAGATTGACCTATCATCCAGTCTCCTTGCACCAAGAATCAACTATCCCCAGTGGTTGCTGCATTATTCCGAAGAGCACTTCCAGATGCTGGCCGCGCACGATAACCAATGGATCGACCGGCTAGCAAGAACGTGGTAGCCTTGACTCGTAAGCAGATGAAACAGTTCATTCACTACCAGGCACCACAGCAGGGGCGATGTTGTTTAAACTACTCAAGAGTACTCAAGGCTAAAGCCTGAACTGGTTCTAGATTCAGGTTGAAGATAATGTTATGAGATTTTAAACTGACCAATACTAATGAAGTGGCATATTGACAAGATAAAAATTGTGACGAGACTATTATAGTTAATTCTTACAGATATGAAGTAGATACCATTAAAGGGCTATTGTGTATAGTATTTTAAAATTAATTGTTTTTTGCATCTTATACTAAAGGATACGTAAATGTTATTTCAGGTAAGTACATTTTTGTTACTATCTAACGTAACTATAACGATTTGAATTTTTTAAAAATTACTTACCCAACCCATATTGTTCGGCTGATTCGCTTGGTTGACTCGAAAAAGATTGGCCCTTCCGGCGAACAGCCAATTTTTTGCGCAGAGGAGGTCCAGGCGAACGGTCGCCTTGCGAACTTAGTTCTGTAAGAACAAATATCCATGAATCATTTTTTTGTTTTGAATATTTAAACTGAGAAAAAAAATTGTGCAATGCACAATATTCAATTATGAACATAAAACGAATAGATGTCACTTCAGGAATCGCACGATGCTCCACGCCTCGATACGTTAATATTTTCATAACTTAATTTAGGCTAATATGTTTCGCTTTTTATTTTTATTCTATCTATCGCCTTCTCGAAATCAAACTCATCGATGGACGGCAAAGGACATCTGGAATTGGAGAACTTTGGGACATTTAACTCTGACCACTACACTGACCCTGGATACGAGAAGATTTCGTTGACAATACCTACTCTACGTGAGGTACATTTATAGCTGAGGCCCGTACGAGATACTATACCATATTGTTAGTACATAGATTAAGATCCTTGTCATGAGTTAATGATAAGCCCACTAATTAGTGCTGTGTATAAATCATGCACGGAGAGTAAGGACTACGATTTAAACTTAAACTGTTAAATACGAGCATCAAAACATTTTATTTGTATTCAAAACCTACGACAAAGTTAGCATTTCTCAAATCTTACCTACAAACATAGTCGAAGCTCCCTCACGCGTTTCATTGGAAGTAACCAGATCCGCGTCGACGCTACGTCGACATATAAAGTCCTATTCTGGCCAGACCTTCTGGATCATCTCGAAGAGGATGAGTCTAATTTGTTTCTCAATTTCCATGTTGCCGCAATTTTGATCTGGTATTGATTTGCCTTTTATTCCTATATTCCCGTGTACGCGATACAGTTTAAGTAAAATGCTGGTGTTACTTTATTTTCCACTGCAGAAAGACAATATTCCAACGAATCCGCCCGATATGTTCAATCTCAATGATAAAATTAAATCTATTAGGGTTGTAAAAATATGTAAGAGTACAATACCTTATAATCATTAATTTGAAATCTTTGTGAATTGTGAATTGCAATAATTCCGAATTGTCGTTTAAAAGTTAAAAGTGAATTTGATATGGTAGGATACTGTAAACGAATGATCGCCTACATTTATCTTGAATGAACCAGATTTGTTAATTGCTATCTTGATTAACTGTGTCATCATTCATGAGGAAGCAACCTCTTTCAGCTTTGAAACCAAGCTATCTACCTAATTTTCCTACTTTTCATTTGAACTCGCGGAAAGATGATTGGAACTACTCCATTTTTGGTTGAAAATTTATATTTTTCATTGAAAATTGATCTTTTCTAGTTAAAATTTACTGTATTTTGTTGAAAATTATTCTTTTTCAGTCGCAAATTAATCTTCTTTGTTGTCAGTTTATCATTTGGGATTGGAAATGCAACTGTTTGGGTTTAAATTAATGTGGTTTGTTTGAGGATGCAACAATTTAGAAGAAAATTAAACTATTGGGTTGAAAATTAACTTTTTCGTTAAAAATTAAATTTTTTTCACTAAGATTTATGAGCCAGTGCCTGACCTCAATAGTTTGCTGGAACTGAAACGACCTGTAATTTCCGTTCAAGGTCGGAGGATTTATGACGGGGGTATATATTATTTGTACCTGCCACTTGAAACTGCCTTGCTCCAAGAAACAGTAAATTTCAAAACTAATCTGCGTGAAACGTTAGAGCAAGGGTCAGTATTCCAGAACACCACCAGGGAACACTCCCTCTCTTGAAACTTATTATTTATTATTATTTTTTTTATTCTTTTCGTATCTTTCCCGGAGTCAATTCTGTCACTGGAGAGCATTCAACCAAGAGAGAGGCCGCCACCTTCCGACGACCGAGAATACCGCGTAACAGAGTCGCAAGCAGGCACGGAGCCCCCTCTCTACAATGAGAGAGTAAAGTCTCGTTGTATCAGAAGTGCGACTAAAAGGGTGTATTTATGGATTCATGATCTATGTGTGTGAGTTGGAATCAGCCGCATGTATTCCGAAGGCCTAAATTATTTAATTGTATCCATGTACCGGGGCACACTCCCGAATATTCACGAGCCTGTGAACTCGATAAGCCTGAGATAACTGTCCACGTGATCCCGGCGACGGCAATGATTGGTCGGTAAAGCAGATATCCATTGTAGGAAAAATTTAACCAGAGTGGCAACTTCAAAAAAATTGTTTACAAGAATTATAAAAAAAAATTAAAACAAAAAAAATCGAATTTCTTAAAATTGGCTCAACCGATTTTAATAGCTCAAAAATATGTTATGTAGGATATTAAGACAGCTATAAAAAAAATTTGCAATCAATTTCTTCTACGTGAAGGGGCTAAAAAAATTATTTTAATTTTTTAACAATTTTTTTGTAAGGAATTTTCGGTGCTCACACCGTAATTTTTTTCCGTAATATACACACACTTAATCTTTGTTATGTCTTCCATTATCACGGGATTCATACTGTTTTGTGTAAACAATTTACTGAGATTATTGGAGGTGTTACTTTGGCCGACGGACAGTTAATCCTCTCAGAATGATCTGAGGCACTAAAGTTGTGCTAAGAAAGAATGAAACTACGGACTGCTGATTTTCTCCGCGACTTTGTGTCCTCCGGACTCCTTCCTCGCCTTCGAAATTCGCCTTAGAGCTAGTTCTCTGATGTGTTTTTGCTCATCAAAAGGCATGCTGTGTAGCGTGATTTTATGATGTGCAAAATATGCATTAAGTTGTATTACAGGATGAATAATTTGTTTGACATTTCCAGGTCACTGCTTTGAACTTTCAATTGCTATGAAGATGTATTTGGAACCATAAAATATGGAGCTCCTCGTCTTCACAGAGAACCACAATCGCACATGGCTGGTAAGTATAAATGTAAATAATTGCGTTAGTGCGTCAGAGGGGTTTTCTCTAGATATATATAATCTCAGAATGTGGTCCGCTATTGTGAGCCACCGAACGTGATTGATATTTCCGTGATCTGAGATTGCAAGATCCGGTTGGCATTGTCCTGACCGGATTGCATCTGAAATTCTGTAAATGTAACTTTGATCTTTGCTGGGCTGGAGTCAATAATTTGCAAGAGGCAATCAGCTGATTCAAACTCAATGACTGGAAGATTTAGACAACTGACAAAGGACTCTCCTGTCGAGCCTGTGTAAGATTTTGGACCGAATTTACGGCCATCTAACGTTTCAAAAAGATGTCGGAGAGGGAGCTCATTGAAATGTAATAGGCAAATCGACCATTGCATTGCTCTTTTGAAGTGCACCTCTATTAAATAAGTAATCCCACCATTACAGCCAGAGTTGTTCGCTGTTCCTTCGCACCCGAGTACGTCGAGATCACGCAGAGATACAGGACTGAGGCAATCGCGAAGACCATATATGATTGCCTCCGCTATATATTTGGAAGAGCCTGACCCCCGAATGGTATGGGTTATATATTCTGAGCCTGCGTCTTGCACCAACAAAACGTGTTCCTCCTTACCAGTCCGACAAAAACGTTTGCTCCCCTCCTCATGGGCGTACAACGTCTCACCTTTGCGACTGTCAAAGTAGAGGCCACGTATGCAAACTCTTATCTTTTTTCGTGTATGAATTTCGATCTGGTGCGAATTTCCTCCTTCCTAATTTCACTTTTATCTATTAGAAAGGCGGTGTCATCGGGAGTGACTATCATAACTTCGGCAAGAATACTTGGAGCAATAGCTGCGGCAGCCCTGTCTGAAACGCTATATCGTTGACATACAAGAGCTGCATTTGTCAATGTCAGCGAATTTACTGTCTGGCTGGTTCAAGCCTCCCCCCGCCGAGGAGCGTTACATACAGTTACGCCCTTTTCAGCAGACACATTGGGCGTTACTGAAGGGACGGCGTCAACTTCATCCTCCTGAACCTGATTTGTGCGGGTGCTGACTTCATGATGCCTGTGTAGCTGTTTCTCCTGTCCCTCGAACCTTTTGGTCAGTATTGCCGTATTTTTTCGGTTTAGCTCCGCTATGGCTCCCCTCCTTTCGTTTCTTTGGTCATACATGAATTGCAAATCTAAATTTGGTATTTTCTCAAACTTTTCACATGAAAATTTGCAGACAATAGGTTCAAAACAGGCGCAAGAGAGGACAGGCTTAACACAGACGCAATTCCTTTACAAAGGATCATCTCAAGCAATGTTGCAGATGTAGACGTTACCTTTTCGTACCTGGTTTGAAACTTAGAATCTTTTTTTACATGGTCTCTGTCGTAACTCTTTCTAATGTTCATGTATGCAGAGTGATACGATTGTATCTTTTGGTAAATCGTTGTTTCAGAGACTGTCGGAATAGAAGCTCTGTCGTAAATGGATAAAATTTACAACATTTTTTTTTTCTTATTGGAAATACGTGTTAAACTCTATGGAGCTTGCGGAACCTCTAAATATAATTTTTTATAGCAACAAAGCGAATTTTTGTATCATTTTTGGATCACCCCCTATATAAATAGGAAAATTTAATCCTAAGAACATACAGAAACAATATACAAAAATAAATTTCTTGTTATACAGATCGTCACATTGATAAGACAATCTATTCTGAAATGATCCGTACTGATAAAAGTATTAGGCTAACATGATTTTAAAATTGATATAAACTACTGTAAATTTACCAGCAGTAAAATTAATCAGTTTAAACTCATAATTATTTTTAATCAAAGTGCTTATGTCGCAGGAACGACTATCTGTTGCACATACAATATATGCGTGTACATTTGGAATAGTACCATATGTGCACGTGGACCTCTAAGTCGGCGAGGAAACGGATGTTTAAAGTTGGGCACGTGTAAAATTACTGCGTACGACGACAGTTATAGATATAATATATTATCATATTCACCAATCGAAGTGAGGATAACAGCCAACGATATAACTAGAGTACAGAAAATCCTCATCTTTTCCAATTGGAGGGACGACTGATTAATTTTTTTATTCAAGAACTGGGATAACGATGTAATTGATGAATATTCTCGTGCTTCATCAGCTTATACACTCTATACCATATTCGTTATCTCTCACATTAAAAGCGTCAAGGTTGACCTTCTGAGATATTTACATTTGATAAGAGTCAGTTTCCATCAGAAAAATTTGGCTACACATTTATTTGAAGCTGATGTCACCATTTATGTAGTCTTTTATGTTCTAACGAAAGATGGTTTCTACATCGCAAATTAATGTAGTGTTTACTGCAATGGCCCATTTGAGGTTTTAAGAAGCTAATGTAAATTCTACAAAATAGGTTGAAACTATTGGAAATATAAATTTTATTCCTTCATATTTTTGAACTTACGGTTCAGGAGTCACTCGATCAAAAAAAAAAGTTGTATTTCGATGAGATCTACAACTTTTGTTTGGAAAGTTTTGCGAAATTTCGCGTGTTGGTCGAGATAGACCCAAAAACCCAGGATTTTTGTGGTTTTTATAGTTTTAACAAGCAAATCGGCTTGCCGCTAATTTTCACTGTCAGATTTGTAATCAGCGCCTAAAAATATGTAGACGGAGTTTCAAGGAAATCGGAGAATTCAGCTATTTGGAACTTTAGCCAAAATGAAATATATTTCGACTTGAAATCTTAGGAACTAAAAGTTTTTCATATTGAATTTAATATTCTGTGTTTACATTAATTTTATTCAAAAGAATTTAAGCCTCTATTATTCTTCAATCTTCGTAAAAAGTCACCCCACTTCCCCGATTTTAAGCAAATTTTTGGCTACGTTACTTTTCGTTGGGAAGAAGGTTTTCGTCAGCGAGGAAGGTCGGGGGAGGAGGGGTAAACATAGCACAAAATTGGTAACGTAGTTTATAAATGACACTTGAAACGAGGTAATAAAACAAGCAATTTAATAAACAGAATTGTTTAAACAAATTATTATTGTTTATACCTATCTTCTCCTATACTAGTGCTAAACAGTCGTAGTTCCTTCCTGAAACGCTCAACTTTTCGTATACTTTTTACTTCGTAAGATAATAATAAATGTAAGGTAACAAACATAATTGTTGAAACAATTTATTATGGTCTATGACTATCTTTTCTTAGAGTAAAGCTAGAAACTTTCGGGGTTTTCCAAAATGTTCAGCTTTTCTTTGACTTTTTAGTTGGGCACAAATAACAAATATTAATATTAATTTAAACGAAAAGGATCTCGGTAACTACTTCAAGGAAAGTTTAAATTAATTAGATCCATATAGAAAATATGAGGAATAGTTTAAATATATGATTTATTTCAAACAAAGATATTCACAAAAAAGAAAGAGACTGTTTTTAAAAAAGTGCTCTATTGTTTATTCATTATTTGTTTACAACTAAAAAGCACAAGCTGGGCCAAGAATTTCAGAAAAAACTGCAACTTCCTAGAAATTTACTAAGAGAAGATCGTGATCAATAATAATAAATTGTTTCAACAATGAGGCTTGTTAACTTAAATTAATTATTACCTCACTAAGTGAAAAGTTAGCTAAAGATGGAAAATTTCCGAACAAACAACTTCTGAAATTAACATGGTGAATTGTTTTCTTTTATCTGATTTTTGTTAAAGAATTTAAGTTCAAAGCATCACGGAAAATTTGTGAATGATTATTTTGAGTTTTGTTGAAGCAATTAAATTGGGGTTTACTGAAAGTTCGTTTAGCTCTAGCTCATGTTGGAATTTAGAGTTTTTTAAGTTTTTGTTTTGTAATTGCCTAGCGTGGAGTTTCGGGCAGGGAAGCCTATTTTTTCGAAGTTAGTTTAATTTTCGAGAATTAGGTTAGGATTTAAGATCCATTTTTGTAATAAATGAGACGAGATTAATATTATTAGAGCCTTGGTTGATCTTAAGATTGTAAACCGTTGCAGTATGTGGAGACCCGAAATATGGCCAATTGTTAACCCAAGCTCCTCATCATATAAAATTTTTAATGAATACTCGCTGAATAAATTATAAGTTCTATTTGTTGTAAATGCCTTGAACAGGCCTGGCCTGCAACATTGCAAGACTGCAACATTTCAGCGTACAATTTCTGTTTCCGGTAAACTATTATGTTGTCTAAACTTACCCCAGCAGGAGTCAAAACACAGTTTTGCGACGAAACGCAAACTCTGATTTTTTATAATTTCCTCACTGTCAAGCTTAATACCCTCCCCCAACTTATATTGACGAATGCATTCGAGCTTTGAAACTTCATCAATACTGTATGATATCTAACCAGTTGCCACCTGTTTGACCTTCAACAGGTTTTTTCAACTCATCGGAAACCAATTAACCTTCTGACAAAGTAAATTTTGCATCACTTCACTTCCAAAATCATTTATTCCGAAGGAGGGTTCCGCGAGGAAAAACTTAACTCGCCAGAACCAAGAGCGACGGTCCCACCTCGATTCTAGAGCATTCACCTTAAATTGTTAAACATCGATTATTTATTCCTTCGTAAATGTTTGTTTCCATGATACGGAAATCGCCGCCTGTCAGGGTAATACATATTCAATGTTTTTATTTTTTCACTTTGCAAAATATGTGATTAGTTACAGAAGTGCCTTCCCACCTCATGAGAAGCTGAATAGCGGCATTAGTGAGACCTGCATTATTAGATTATTCAATTTTTACAGGAAAATTAAAAAATCGATATCTTGAAAATAAATCGAGATATCGATTTAAAGAATTCAGATTCGTTTTTCTTGCGAAAAAATCTGTCGAAATAAGTATTAAGAAATAAGATAAATAAAAAATACAAGTTAAGAGTTTCAACATAAGAAATAAATATCTCGAAAACTGTTCGAGGTATAGATTTAAACATTTCTGATCTGTGTTTTTGGCAAAAAGTCTCATCGAAAACCATATGCATAAATAATGTTACTCGAAAAAAAGAAAAAAATTCCATTATAAAAAATGGATATATCGAAAACTATTCGAAATATTGATTTTGAACTTTCAGATCCGTGTTTATGGAAAAAAATCCTATAGGGATCCATAATTGAAACCTTTTTTGTGGATAAAAAAGTCACTGTTATTTCCATTCTCAACGTCGTTATCACTATCACTGCAGTTTTCACTATCATCTCCATTTTCACTGTCGTTTTCGCTATTGCTACTGTTTTCCTTTTCACGGTACTTTGCATTTTCATTTTCACTGTCGTTATTTACCAATTCTTGTTCTTCGTCGTCCTCGTCTTCAGTGCATAAATCTATCATTTCAATAGATTGGGACGAGACGCTGCCATTATTATCATTTAATGACGCACTTTGCCCCATTTCCGAAACTGGCGCTGCTGATGCTGGTGATGGTGCTGAAGAAATATCGTTCACATCCGTGTTACCATCAATGACAATGACATCGGGAGTTGAAGATGTTGGTGCACCACATGGCAATGATGCTGCCGAATAAGGCGTTGATACGTCAATCATCGCCACATCACCGTCCGGATCCAAGATCTGACTGGATCAATCATCAGAACCTTCAGTTGATGCAGCAGCAGCTGGTGTCGATGCTACTTCTTCTGTTGCTGGAAAATAATATTTGGGAAGTTCTAGGCTCCAGAAACTACGATCATGGTTCCTTAAAGTAATCAATCCCGACGCAAACGGAACGTGTACGTCATCCTCCCATGCTCCTTTTATCCTACCAGGTGAGCAAGAGCGGGAAATTTACGCAAGAGACTTCGTACAACACTGTTCCTTGGAGTCCGGTATCTAGCCTCAGATGACCCTACGCGGCAGACGGCACAGTTGGAGATGAAGGCTTCACTTCTGGATACTTTTTTAGAGCTACCAATCATTGTAGAATGTTATGAGGAACAGTCTGGACGGACCAGATTAAGTGATCCCAGAAGAACAGCCTTTTACATCCGGCTTTTACATCTTCCCTAGTTGAAAATTCAACAGTTTGATTTGAAATTTATATATTTTGATGAAAATTTGTCTTTTTTGGGAAAAAATTAATTTTTAATCCTTTTTGGCTGAACATTCAAATGTTCGGTTGAAAATTTTTCTGTTTTGGTCGAGGAATCAACTGTTTTGTTTTCAATTCTTTTTTTTTGTTGGAAAATAAACTACTTGGTTTAAAGTTCAATTTCTTTTTGAAAACTTGACATAACTGGTTTATCATTTTAGTTAGAAATTGGTCTGTTTTCCAGAAAATTCATCTGCTTGGCTTCAAAACTCTACAACTTTAAAAAAATTAAATTATTTGGTATAAAATTAAGTTTTTGGTTGAAAATTCATATTTTTGGTTGTAAATTCAACTACTTTGTTACAAATTGATTTATGGTTCATCATTTATGGTAAATAAAAGTCATTTTTCTGGGTTGAAAACTTACTTTTTTGTCGAAAATTGATCTTTTTGGGTTGGAAATTCCACTGTTATGGTAGAAATGTCATTTTTCTGAATTGAAAATTAACTTTGTTTGCTTGATGGTTCAAGTATTCAGTTTTTGATGGAAATTTTTGGTTAAGAATTAATTTTTTCTGTTATAGTGAAAATTGGCGACAAGGCGATTTTCATGGTTAGACTACGAAGAACCAAATAAAAAGCATGGCTCTTTACGTTTATCTTAGCCAATACAAAAAATGTACCAAAATTTTCCAGACAATAGTTGTAGATCTTATTAAGATACAAATTTTTTGTTTGCACACATTTTTTTCCACGAATGTTAGTTTCCGAGAACAATAGTGATACATCATCTAAGCGACCGATCTTTCTTTACTGTTCTTTACACTGTGACAGCAGACCCTGAATGGCGAAACACCAAGTGACGAGAGACCCTAAGTGACAACAGCAACCAACGTTCCGTGGGGATTGAAAGGCACCCCTGTTACTAACGGCGGACATAATGTTGGTCAAAGTTGTATCTCGATGAGATCTACAACTTCTGTTTGAAAATTTTTGCAAAATTTCATGTATTGGCTGAGATAAACCCAAGAAACTATTATTTTTATGGTTTTCTTATAATTTCACCATGCAAATCGCCTTGCCAATAAGTTAACCACAGCTAGGGTAAAGATAGCACAAAATTGGTAACGTAGTTTATGAACGACCCCTAGAAACGAGGTAATAATTAATGCAATTTAATTAACAGAATTGCTTAAACAAATTATTATTGTTTAGACCTATCTTCTCCTATACTAGTCCTAAACAGTTGTAGTTTTTTTCTGAAACTTTCAACTTTTCGGCCACTTTTCACTTAGTAAGGTAATAATAATTTTAAGGTAAATACTTCAAGAAAAGCCTAAATTAATTAGATCCATATAGAAAATATGAGGAATACTTTAAATATCTGATTCATTTCAAATAAAGATATTCACGAAAAAGAGACTGTTATAAAAAAAATTCTCTATTGTTTATTCATATAATAATAATAATGAATTGCTTTAACAATTATGCTTGTTCAATTACTTTGATTGACGAAATGCATACACACGGTAAACGTAAAGGTCGAGTTTCAGGCGATGAATGGAAACTGGGTGTTTGGAACGCTAGAGGAGTGAATGATCTTAAGGTAAGAGAACTACGAGAAACTATGCACGTAAGGAAACTAGATATTCTATGCGTACCTCAGATGAAGAAAAATGGTTGCGAATGTAGAAACATAGAAAATGGGGTGTTGAAAGGCAGTTTTGAAATATGGTCAGGAGTAGGTAGTGTATCAAATCGTAGTCAAGGGGTCGGTTTGATTATGAATAAAAAAGCAAGACAGCATCTCGAAGATCAAGGATATGTATCGCCCAGATTGTTGTGGGTTAAAATAAAGGTAGGAATCAGAAGATTATTTATCATAGCGTGCTACGCCCCAGTTGATAGCGATTCGAGAGAAGTCAAAGACGGATTCTGGGCACTTCAAATGATACAATAAGTACTTGTGATCATGGTGAAAGAATCATCCTGCTAGCAGATATGAACGGATGTGTCGGTGTCCAACGTCAGGGTACAGACACAGAAAGGGTGCTAGGTAATTTTGGGGATTCAAGAAAAAAATTTAACGGGGAAAGATTAGTTAGCTTATGGTTAGAAAAGGGCCTATTTATTACAAATACACTTGGTTTAGACATAAAATGATCCACATGTACACCTGGCATAAATGAAATAGCCACAGTATAATTGACTTCGTTATTGCCGATGAAAGACTAAGAGAACTAGTAGAAGATACAAGAGTCATGAGGGGCTCTGAATGGGGATAGATTTTCAGAATAAGTTAAACGAACGCATAGATAGTGCAACTTGGGAAGCGCTTATAAGCAATAAAGATATAGAGGGCGCATGGACTATGCTATGGGATATCATTGTTAAAACTGCGACTGAAGTGTGTAGTACGGCGGTTGTAGGAAGAAATTCTGGTGATGAAAGGTAGAATGATGAAATTGAAGCAGCCCGACAAAAACAGAAAGAAGCGTTCGGGAGAATGTTGAACATCACAGGTCTTAGCGATGAGGAGAGAAATAGGCTCAAAAATGATTACAGACACAAAAATAGGAAAGTTTAACAAATAGTCAAGGAAATTAAAGATGAAGTCAGAACAGAAGAAGAGAAGAAAATACAAAGCGACTTTCAGGAAGCAAGAAACTAATATTTAAAAAGATGGACGGAAATAAAAGTACAGAGTTTGTCAGAAAGAAAAACAGCAAAGGTGAAATGCTATATGATACAGACGGGATAGTAGACGCTTTGAAAGACTCTTTTAAAGAATTATCAGGAGGTGAATCTATACTGAAGTTAGAGATATAATTAAGAACTTAAAATACGGTGAGGCTGCTGGTGTAGACGAGTGGAGAAAAGCGATTATCGTACCAATCAGATCACAGAAAAAAGTTTAAAAGTAGGAAAGAAAGTTTTTTTGTGCGTTTGTTGACCTATAAAAACCATTTGACAAGGTGGATAGAAGTAAACCTTGGGAAGTCCTCAAAGAGTACGGAGTCAATGGATGGCTCCTACAAGCAATAAAAACCATACATACCTGTAGTAAAGCAAGTGTAAGGGTTAATGGGAAACTGAGTGACTGGTTCGTCATTATGCAATGCGTTAAACAAGGATGCGTTCTGTCCGCATAACTATTTATTATATTCATGGACAAGTGTCTAAGAATGGCTCTCTTCGACAAAGAAGGTGTAGATCTCGAGACAGTGAGGGTACGTGGGTTAGCTTTCGCAGATGACAAGATTCTTATAGCAGAATCAATCGAAGACTTGAAAAGAATGTTCAGTAAACTAAATACGAGCATAACGAATATGGGCCTCAAAATTAACGTAAATGAAACAAAAATCATAGTGTTTGAAGGAAAAGGTGATAAAACAATGTGCAACATTGTCCTAAATAATGAGAGATTAAAACAAGTTGATAAATACATATTTCTAGATAGCCTATTCACTAGTAACGGGAAGATAGATGGGGAGTTAGATAGACACATATACAAGGGTCAGAAGGTTATCGATAGAGCACAGTCCATTCTCAGAAATAGAAACATATCAAAAAAAGATAAAATGGCCATACGCAATTCTATATTCATGCCGACTGTACCATACGGTAGCGAGACATGGACCTGTCAAGAAAATGCAGGAGTAAAATTAGCGCGATTGACATGAAACCTTTGCGCACAATTTGCAGGAAAACATTGATGGATAAAGTGAGAAACGAAGTAATCCTCAAAGAATGTGGTGCAAAAGAGACAATAGTTGAGACATGGGAAAGAAATCAGTTAAGATGGTTCGGACATGTTGAAAGAATTAAAGATAAACGACTAACGGAAGAAGTGTATAAAAGTAAAGTAAATGGCAGTATGCCCAGAGGCAGTCTTTGGAAAGAATGGTTAGAATGTGTGAATGAGACCTTAATCCATAAAGATATAAGAAGCCATAGAAACAGGAGAGCTTGCATAAGAAATGTATGGACGTGAAAAAAGCTAGATAAGTATGCCAGGACAGAAAAGTGTGGCGACAAATAGTTTATAAAAAGAATGCCAGTAGAACGAATGACGCCTGAAACAAAAGACCTTGGATACTAATGGGTCCGAGTGAGGAACCTCACATAACAGCCTTGTGCGGCTCTTCACTGGGGGTGATCGCTACAGAGATTGATCAGCAACCTGGGTCGGAATAGTGTTGCGGAACGAAAGTGTTATTTAAATAAATAACACGAGAATTCTAGATCAATCTAAAAAATCTATACCTCCCTCCCCACATTACTATTTTCCAACTTCCATCTTGCATTACTTTAGGAGAATATAGTTATAAATAATAATAATAATTATTTCTAAACAATTATGTTTGTTAAATTGTATTAAATATTACCTCACTTTAATTAAAGAATGGACAGAAAGTGCAACTTTTTAGAAAAAACTGCAACCATAGATTAGAGATTAGATTTTTCGGACTTTGAAATTCTTTCGAAAACCACACAGATGGGCAGGCGAGGACACGTCATAGGAATTGAGGATAACTGCCAAGGATATGACCAGAGTACAGACTCTATTGCTTCATTAGCTACTCTAATCGCCCATTTAAGGCTTCGAAAAACTAATATAAAGTCTACAAAATATGTTAATAAAAGAATTGGAAAGATGAATTTCATTCATTCATATATTTGATTTATTATTAATAATTATTAATTATTATTCTCACTTATTTATTAACAATTTGTTTATGAAAATTAGAGAAATGAAGTAAATTAATCTATAATGAAAATTTCCATTAGTCGAGAGTGAATACACTAATTTTATTTGTTTTTGCGGAAATGTGAGTAAATGGAGAAAATATAGGTAGCACAAATACAAAAATTCATGCATTCTTGACAGCTCTCAATTTGAATGCCAATTTACTGATATTTTTTAATTGGCCTCGACAGAAATTTTCAAAACTTAACCAGTCATTCAACCATTTTGAGGATATAACAAATTTGCAACTAAAAGCTCTTCAATTTTGAATGCTTGTTGTTGCATATTTTTAAATATATTTTTTTCTGTTAAAATTAAAAAAGTACTGAAAATTCATTCTAATTACTTGAGGAAAGTTTTTTTGAATACGTCTCTATATTTTTCTTGATGTTCAAAAAGAATACTTTTTAATTTTTTGCAGTAAAATGTGGCATTCTGATTAAGCCAGAGTCGGGAGTAGAAACTAGTCTGGATAGCACAGTTGATGAAGGAATTAATATGGTCAGACAAGCGACACCAGATACGAAAAGATGTTAAGAAACCAAATTTCTTCGTTGAAACTACTTTCTGATAAAACGCATGTGGAAGAAAGGTATGTAAAAAGGAAAATTATTCAACATTTGAGTATGAAAGTAGTTATTTAGACTTCAAAATTTAAAACTTTCTCTTACAAATTAAAAATTCTTTATATGAAACAATTGAATTCGTAACGTTAAATAATAATGAAAGGTAGCTTTTTGAAGTTGCAACAATTAAAGGCTCTCTATTTCAAACAATACCGTGTCAAATTGTTCAGTTTCCAATATTCAATTTTAAATTCTTCTTTTTTTTTATTAAGAACATTCAAATTGAATTCGTTGAAATTGTAATAGTTTAGACTGACATATAATAGGCTTTGAGTTTGAATAAAAGTGTTATATTATTGAACAGATTCAGAATAGTCTTCTAAAATTAGTTATTGTTCAAATTTTAGTTCTCGAACTACAGTTAAATGTTCAGTCATGATTCCTTGTAAGTTTGAAACTTACGATAAATAAATGTACTGATTATGAATATGGTTATTTGTTTAAAATACATGTCTTCTAAAGTAAATGTGGTAACGATTTCAATCATAAAAAAATTTACTTTCAAACTTGGCAAGAATGGAGTTGTGGAAAATATATTTTATGAAAAAATACGCGATCATTTATTAAAATTCAACTTTTTTTTCACGATTCGTAAGAAGCGACAGTATAAAAAATTCTTTTTCAAAAAAGTTTGTGAAATATAATGTTTTTTATAAGTTTGTATTTTTTATTAGAAACAATGTTTTTTATCCAAAATAACATCATCAGTAGTATTATTTCGCCTCTTAAATTCACAGAAGAACTATTTTTCAGACACCAGATTTTTGGTACGACAACTACCTTAATTAAGTCTTCCCAAATGCATTCTCAAATTCTTTAAATTGAAAATTTACTATTAAAATACAAAAATTGTAAAGCAAAAGATTTTAGAATTGCCAATTTCAACTAAATAATTATTTTATAACTGAAAACGCTAATAAGTGAACTTATTTGTGATACTTAAAGGAGAGATTTTTTTTTGAAAAATTTGTAAAATATTCAGTCAAAAAGAATTTCACTATTATTTTCTTTAATTTTAAACGTGTATGCATAAACGTGGGGTAGGCATAAAGACCAAGTGCAAAGCGCTAAATCTGGCAGGCGAGCGCGTTAAAAAAAAAAGAGATTTTTATTAGCAGTGTTAAGAATTGTGGTTCAGACAAGAAATACTTTAAAAAGCGTTTTAATTGAGAATTGGATGCCGATGGGACATTCCACGATTTCTTCTGTGGTCATTTCTTCAACCTCACCACTGTCCATATTTATTTTCCCCCTCTTTATCTTGGAAAGATCCTTTCTAAATAGTCCACGAAAAATCTGGTGCCTATCTGGTAATTTTACCAATATTGCCCATACGTCACCATTAGGCGTTGATAATACAATTTGTTCTCCGGTTGGCATGGATATAGGTTCATGCCGTTGGTTTCTTGGTCCTATTGGTTTGTCGCGAGGAAAAACGTATCTTCGAAGTTCCAATATCCGGTTCGGATTCTTCCGGGGAATAAGTCGAATACGGCTAAGTTCATCAAAATTGTATCCAAGTACGCGAGGAAAAGTTTGTCTGAGGGTATCAGCCCTGAAAGTGACACGAAGGGAACGCTTGGCAGGTGGTACAGACCCGGCAGAAGAATCAGGTCTGTCAGAAGGAGATCTGGACCTGACACGAAGAGTGGAGTCGACAGGTGGTTGAGGACCGGCAGAAGAATGACGTCTGGTGGGAGAAGAAGAGGAAGGTCCACAACGAGGTACATCAGGATTAGCGTCGCCAGGAGGAGGACACCTTGACTGTGAACCTAATTCTGCAACAAGAAATAGAACATTACATTTTTTGTAAGTACGCCATGGTATTTTGATATATCATGAGTTGTAAATGCGGTTGTAATGAAGGAACCGGATTCAACTACCGCCTACTATTTCTGTTTGTTGAACACCTTGGGCAATATAAATTATTATGACAGTGGCAAACTTGAAAAGTTAATTAAAAAAATGTACTTCATTATTTGACGATAAATGTTGCTTTGGCTGAAATGATTAATTATCAACATATTGGCAACATTCTTAAATGTAGATATAAATGTTGTATTTTCAAAGTATATATATTACAGTCCATGTCGGAAATCAGTCATTGTCGACATTTCCTAGGCAATGTAGACATTGACTGCTCGCGTCAGTCATTGTGGACATTGACTAGTCAATGTCTATCCCAGAAACTAAAGTTAGGAAACTTCCAACATTCACCGGTCACTGTCGACAATGACTAAAGCCCAGCGGTCAATGTCACTTTGCTTCAGTTCGTCAGAGCTGGGGACAGTTAAGGGAGGCAAGTTCCTCACTCCATGATTCATTATTCGTCAGGTACGTGAAGGTATCCTGTTTTTAAGTAAAAAATTTATTTATTGAACATTTAGTGTACGTTAATACCTTGTGAAGTGAAGTGTTGCTGTTCCGAAAAAAATCTCCATACTTCAACATTGAAGTGAAATATTCAGGGTTTATATTATTTGTTTGAATATTTCTTTCAGTAAATTATTTATGTATATATATATATATAAATTGATGAGCAAAAGTCTCTAACTATTTCAACATTTGTTAATGAAAATTATTCAAACAATTAACAGTTATTGTCAATTTGCAAATTATCAGAGCACAGAAACCTTGGATTCCATGAAAAAATCAAGTCTATCAACTAACAAATATCCAATTGGTGAATTTGTTTATGAAATTTTTTTAAAACATTGAGGAATTCTTGTCAATTTGTCATCGGAAAGCAATTTGTATTTGGCTCCGTGTAAACAATAATAGAGCGCATTGACTGAAAAAGAGTCAAACACTACAACACATTTATTTCTAAAAATTGTATAAACAATCTATGGCAAAGTATCATTGCAGGATACCTTCACGTACCTGACCAATAATGAATCATAGAGTTAGGCACGTGCCTCCCCTAATTGTCCCCAGCTCTGACGAATTAAAGAAAAGTGACATTGACCGCTGGGCAATTTTTCTGGTATAGACGTTGGCCAGTCAATGTCGAAAATGACCGACGCCAGCTGTCAATGTCGACATTGACTAGGAATTTTTGACAATGTCTGATTTCAAACATTGACTGTAACATATATATTGGAAGGATGATTTTAAAAATATTTTGTAATGTGCTACATGTGCCACTAGGGTAGCCTAAATTTCTTTTCGATTTTTTACGCATATCGCCTCAAATTTGTTTAAATCCACAAAAAAGTAAATCCGATTTTTTATTATATTCAGAGGTTCCGCAACCTCTATGAAGTTCAAAACGATATAGTTTAAATTACTCAAGGGTACTTAAAGTTAAATCCTTAACTGGTTCTAGATTCGGGTTGAAGAAAATTTTATGAGATTTTAAACTGACAAATACTAATGAAGTGGCACGTTGACAAGATCAAAATTGTTGCGAGATTATTATAGTTAATTGTTAAAGATGTGAAGTAGTGACCATTATAGGGTTATTGTATATAGTATTTTCAAACGAATTGTTGTTTGCATCTCATAATAAAGGATACGTAAATGTTATTTCAGGTATGTACATTTTTTTGCTGTGTGACGTAACTATAACGAGTTACATTAAGAAAATTTACTTACCCAAACCACATTGTTCGGCTGATTCGCTTGGTTGACTCGAAAAAGATTGGCCCTTCCGGCGAACTGGCAATTTTTGGCGCAGAGGAAATCTAGGCGAATGGTCGCCTTGCGAACTTAGTTCTGTAATAAAAAAAATACATGAATCAATTTTTTGTTTTGAATATTTACAGTGAGAAAAACGTGCTAGCGTAGTTTCAGTTTCATTTATTCAAGCTTACGTATTGGAACGTTGCAGATTTTTCCACGCACAATATTCAATTATGAACATAACAAGAATAGATGTCACTTCAGAGATCGCCCGATGCTCCACGGCTCGATACGTTAATATTTTTATAACTTAATTTAGGCTAATATGTTTCGCTTGTTATTTTTGTCTACTAAAGCCAGAATAAAATTCAAAGATTTTTTTGATTTTTTCTAGTGATTTTCCGATCGTGTTATCATCCCGAATGTTAAACTTTTAAAATTGAAGCTTACAATTTTTTAACATTTTCCATGCTCTAAATGAAAGAATAAATCAGTACATTTTAAAATTTTGAAAATTATATAATTTTGAAGCAATTTTAGGTTAGAACCGTGAAAACTTAAACATTTTTCAATTGATCGTTTAAAATCAAACACTTTTTAAATTAGAGGTTTTTTTAAATGTAAAGTCGTTTGTAATTAATAATAATTCAGTTGTTATTTATAAATTCAAATAAACAATTTCACTAGCAATTTCAAAATTTAACAAAACGAAACAATTAAAATTCTTACCTGAAAAGGTTAAACTTTGCACTCTAAAATGTTAACGATTCAAGGCTTTCTATTTGAAACAGTTTGTTTTCAAATTGTTTAGTTTTGAATATTTGATTTATAACTGCTTATTTTAAATAAACGGCCAAATACTGCTAAATATTAAAAAAATGCATTTTTTTTAATTAAAAAATTTTAATTCGCAATGGGTTAAAAATGGAATATTTAAAACTGAAACAATATTTGAATATTTGAATATTTTAAATGCTTTTGATATTGAAAATAGTTTATAAAGTTTCAATCGGACGTTTACATTTGGTTAACTACTGAATTCACGGTCGTGTTCCGGTTTTCTGGGTTTACAAAAATCCTGCTCATTTCTCGGTCCAGCGGCTACCACTTTTTAAAAATAATTAGTTTTAGGGTCAAAATTCACAAAGGTCGAAAAAATGAATTTTTCCAAAAATTGTCTTCATGATTTTGTGAACATCAAAGCAGATCAAAGTATATATTTGTTCTGGCAAATTGTCAGTTAGAAGTTTTTTTCCAAACTTAACTTTTTATTCATGTTAGTATTTATTTTAATAATTGTTATACTATTTTTAATCAACGAATATATAGTGGATTTTTTATCCATACATTTTCTTTTATTTTCTTATAATTTTTGTATGTTTTGTTTTGTGTGATCCTTAATTTGAAAAGCAAATATTTCATATTAAACATTTTTTTCACAAAATCAAAAATGAATCATTTAATTTTCATAATGAAACAATTTGCATTTTTTTTCTTGAAATAGGGTCAAAGATACAACATTTTTGCATCAAATATTTAATACTAGGTTGAAATATTTTTGACCACTCGTTCAGTAATATTGGGGAAAAAGTGTAAATAATAACATTTTCTTGGGTTTATATACCGTCGAATATAATCCATTTTTTTACAAAACTGTGCTGACTTTTTCTTAATTTCTGCCAAGATCTGAACTTTGAACAAATAAGTCGTAATAATTTAAAATTGTAAGATCTTTTATAAAAGTGTTCAAGTATAAGAAATTTTGGAATATTTGAAACCTATTTCTTCTAAGTTAAGACTTTTCATTTCAAGCTATTTTCTTTAAAACCAGAATCATTAAATTGTATACTTTTTACTCTAAAATCTTCATATTGTTGAAATAAACTAGCATTTGAGTAATAAAACGTGTTCGCTGATAATATGAGCTTGACCTTAAAAAATGGACCACATCAAAATCACATTATAATTTATAGGACATTTAATTCAAAGCCCGCCATTATACCCAATTCTCCTCTAGTTAATATTCAACATTTCAGTGACAAACGTCACAAAAATATCCGAGGTTTAAGTGAGAAAATTAAATATAACGCATGCAACCCAACATTTTTGGTCCGGCACTGGTCGTTTCTCATAAGCGGTAATCATTTTCTTGGTTAGTATATAAGGACCATTTTGACCGATACTCCCAGCGTGCGATATTCTGCGTCAGGGAAGTGCGTTGCGTGCATTATATATGTAGGTTGGGCTATGTGCGTACAATAAGTTAAGAATGTGTCTCTCGTGTGTCCTCCGTCCGTCCTTTCCTTCCTTCTGATATGCAAAGTGGGCTAAATGTGAAAGCCCCCCCCCCACTATATATAAATCGGAATTTTTGTGTGTGTTGGAAACGACGGCGCGGTGATGTAGAAATTACAGAACTCTGCCGTGTTTTTGATTTGAGAGGCGTTCTGTGAAATCCAGTCTTCCACTTTGTTTTTAACGGACTTTATTTTCGCAAATTTTAAAGATTCTCGTTGCTAAAACTACTGTCCCGTTTAAGAATTCTTCCTGAATTATATATAATTCTCATAGAGAAAGTTCTCTACAATATACAAAAACGTAGGTCTGTAATTATTACAGATTTTTTCTCATATCCGCCACATCGTAACTAATTCTGTAATTCCTCAAGTACAAATTTTTTCCGTGTGGTAAGATCAAGGCTCGAATATTGCTCTATAATCTGGAACCCGATACATGCAAAATACGTCACTCAATTTGAAAGTGTTCAAAAAATGTTCAATAAATATATTAATTTCAAACAGATATTGTTTAAGGTGCCTCGATCTGTTACTCGACATTATGTTCCTTTTTATACACCTCCACCCAAGAGTGCTATAGCTCAGAGGGCACCTATTTATTATATGTGTAGTAACATAAACAAACTTGTTACTAGCAGCCCAACGAATAACTTCGACCTTTTCTCTGTGACCAAAACTGCTGTTTTAAGGTGCGTTAAAAAATATGTAACAAAGCTAGAAATGCGTTATAATACTTTTCTTCTACATATAAAGTGAATATTTCAGAAAAAACTGCAACTTTCTAGCTTTATTCAAAGAGAATGTTAGAAAAATGGATAATAAACTATTTAAACAATTATGTTTCTTAATCTGAATTAATTATAGCCTCAGATTAATTAAAAAGTTTACAAAAAGTGGAACATTTTAGAAAAAGCTACAATATTCTATAGCATTATTCTAAGAAAATATTATTATAAATTATAATAAATTTTTTAAACAAGTATTTCTGTTGAATTTAATTGATTATTGGCACATTCTTACTAAAAAGTTGAAAAGGAGTAAATAAATTGTTTGAACAAATTATGAAAAATCTAATTAACAGTAGAAAGTTTTATTTTATGCACTTGACAAATCTCGTATTAATATAACCGCAAAAAATCACAATTAATTCCATAAATTCACAAAACCCAATTTTCCATTTATGTATTTTTTGGGAGCCTAGGCGGGGGTGATATTTAAAGAGTAATTATTCATATGTACACTATAGCTTATTGTGGAAAGAAATGTTCAGATTCAACTTTATTCACCTAATATTGATGATTCTGAATAAAATTTACAAAAAGTATTTTTTTGTTATTGCAAATACGTGTTAAACTCTATGGAGCTTGCGATACCTCTAAATTAAATTTTTTCAACAACAAAACGCATTGTTTGTGGATTCGAACAAATTTGGAAGCAAAATTCATGAAAATTCGAGAAAAAAAGTTCCAAATGCATTTTTGGACCACCCCTTATGTACCACTTTCTTACATCTTATTAACATACAAAGACGATTTTTGTATAAAGAATAAGATACCTTCTTATATAAATAGGAAAATTTAGTCCTAACAACATACAGATACAATATACCAAATTTAATTTCTTTTTATACAGATCGCAACGTCGATAAGACAATCTATTCTACAATGATCCGTACTGATAAAAGTATTAGGCTAAAATGATTTTAAAATTGTTACAAACTACTGTAAATTTACCAGCAGTAAAATTAATCAGTTTAAACACATAATCTTTTTTAATAAAAAAGAGATGTGCAGAGTTGGGAGTTTCCTATCTGTGCACTTCGAAATTTAGACTTGCACAAATGGGTCGGCGCGGAAACGGACGTTTACAGTTGAGCACGTCTAAAATTACATCGTACTGATTACAACTTGAAAATTCTGATTAACGTAAAGCTTAGAAAAATTTACCTAAAGTTATAAATATATTATATTGTTATATTCACCAATCCAATTGAGGATAACGGCCAAGGATATAACTAGAGTACATGTAATCCTCATCTTTTCCAATTAGAGGAACGACTGTTCAATTTTTGTATTGAAGAATTGGGTTAATGATGTAGCTGATGAATATTCTAGTGCTTCATCAGCTTATACAATCTGTACTTTATTCGTTATCTCTTACATTAAAAGCGTCAAGGCTGACCTTCTGAGATATTTACATTTGATAAGAGTCAGTTTCTATTATAAAAATTTAGCTGCACATTTCTTTAAAATTTGTGGCTTTAAGAATCTAATATAAATTCTACAAAATATTTTGACAGTATTAGAAAGATTCTGCCTATTGTGACACACCCGTGTTTTATTCTCAAGGCAGTACTCCGGATCCGGCCATCTTCGCCGAGTGTTTTTGGATCTCGATGGGGTTCGTTGTTAACAACGTTTTGAAAATATACCTTTCAGGTGCCAGGCTTACCTATCGCACAGTAAATGACGTCCTTCTTTGTTGATCGGACAAAGTGATCCTCACGCACTCTGCCATTCAGCAGCCACCCTAGCAGCCCGCAGAAAGAATATGGCCAGACTAGGGTGGACGGAGCGATCCCTCTGAGTTCATCAGTTAGATGCACAGATTCGAAGCACTGGCTTGCGGCACCCCAAGGCTAGTCCCCTCGATATGGAGCCTTAACTTGGTAGGACACCAGCTTTTTCTGAGGGGACCTACAGTTTAAGGTGGGTTCCAAACCACCGAAGCCCCGGTACAATAAGAGCCAGTTACGATTAGAAACATTTGGCTACACATTTCTTTAAAACTGAGGTCACCATTTATGCAGTCTTTTACGTTCTAAGGAAATCTGGTTTCTACATGACAAATTCATGTCGTGTTTACTGCAATGGTCCATTTGAGGCTTTAGGAATCTAATATAAATTCTACAAAATATGTTGAAAGTATTGGAAAGATGAATTTCATTCAACTGGAACGTGTACGGCATCCACTGCTGCTCCATCTATCTCAGAGCGTAAGCAAAAACGCGAAATTTACACAAGAGACTTCGTACAACACTGTTCCTTGGAGTCCGGTCTCTAGCCGCGTATGATCTTACGCGGCAGACGGCACAATTGGAGATTAAAGTTTCACCTCTCGTTATCTTTTTAGAGCTACCAATCTTTGTAGAATGTTATAAGGAACAGTGTTGAAGGACCAGATGAAGTGATCCCAGAAGGACAGCCTTTTGCTTCCGGCTTGCGATGGACTGATCCTGATGCTGGCAAGCCGGGATTTTGTTGATTTGTCCAAGAAGTGAAGCTTCCATACCTCCAAGACAGCCGATTATGAGAACTAAAAGATGGACTTTGTAGCCTTGGTACAGCCTGCATAGCTCGAAAAGAAGTGCTTCATATTCCGCACGCTTTTCTTCCTCCTTTGCCTTGACTTCTTCCTCCTTTGACTTTGTAGCACTGATACGTTGAGTGATGGAGCATGAGAAATTCCAGTAGATCGTACACTGATCATTTTTCACAACGGATTCGAGTTCCCCCGGGACATACAGCAAGACGGGCAATAGCATGCATACTTTGAGCATTCACTGAGAACATGTACAAGTGTTTCTGGCTCTTGATTGCACGCTCGACAGTTGGTATCGTCTACAGGTACATTCATTGTGCGCTCGCGGTAAACCAAGGTGTCTATGAAGCCGTATTGACAGGAAGAAAGAAATCCTCAGTCTCCGATTTCAATCCAGCAGACTTGAGAAACATGTTGGACAGATCCATCGAGAGCTCTTCTCTACGTATAATGCCGTAGCATTTACCATGAAGGGCCTTGCCAGCATGTTCTCTTAGTAGAAGCGAATGCTCTGCTTCCTGTACACGAATCTTGAGCACCAGAGGTGTAAGTGATGCCAGGCCATGTGTAGTGTCGCTGGAATCAAATGGGAGACCAAGCTCCTGTGCGGCTCTATCTGCGGCATGGTATAGAAACGACGCAGCATTTACGACCTCATGTTGATGTACGAGTCGCATAAGAGAATCTGTGCTATTTAGAACTGAGCAGGCTGTAGCCAGAACCGTTTTTCGATGAAGAGACTCCAAGCTTAGCAAGCCTCTACCCCCTTTAGCTCGACGGAGGTATATTCGAGGTACGGTAGATCTAGGATGATGACTTCGATGTATTGTCATCATCTTGCGTGTGCTTCGGTCAAGTTCCTTCAATTCATCGACGTTCCATTCCACTGCACTAAACGTGTAGAGCAGTATAGGAACGGCCAGTATATTGGTCGCCTGAATCTTATTCTTTCCAGATAATACGGAAGTCCACATTTTTCTGAGAATTTGACGATACCTTTTTTCAAGGGCCGTTCTTAACACACGCACATTTTGAATTTCCGCTTGCGGTATTCCAGGATGTGCATATGTTTCTCCATTACCAAGATGTTGAATGGTATTTGCGCCTATGAGTTGAACATACTGATCGTCACAAGATGATGTAGTTTCTAGGCTTCCTTGGTGTAGGTGGACGAAGGCACACTTGTTCAGTCCAAAGCTCATGTCAATCGCTTTAGAGTACCTATTTACCAACGTTTCTCGTGTCAAGATATTATTATTAAGAGGAAAGTAAATGATTCACGTAACAAAATTGTCTATGTTCGAAGACGCGAAGTAACTGAATATGCTTGTAATCATTTTTCATGAAGATTGTTGTCGTTTAATTTTGGGTTGTGATAAATTTTTATCATTGGTTATAAATTATAAACAGTATTACCTAACGTGACGAAGATATTAGAATTTAAATGCATTCAAACACCGGAAATTAAGCGAATGAAAATTTATCCCTTTAAGCAAAAACAAGTTCGAGCAACTCTACAAATGAAGATGAACCTGTTGAGGATATTAGGAGCAATGTGTCATCGTACATATCAAGTTTATCCAGTCTTACGACAGAGATTAGGCTTCACTCTGGTAGAAATAATTTTCTCTCAATCAAATATTTGCAGCTTTTGAATAATTCACATGACCTTAAGTAAATGAATTATATGTTTAATTTTTTGTTCTCCAGCTTGAAGCGGATTATGATACAATTTATCCAGATCACAAGCTGAAGATTTAAGATAACTGGGATGATTTTTCTGCAAAAGTTTTTGCCGCTGTGCAGGCTGAAGAAATCAAAACTGCTGCTCTAGAGGATACTTTAACTTTATTGGAGGCCGATAACCTGGACAAAGGTTTGCATTCCCTACTGATTATAACTGTAATATTTTGGAAGTTTGACTGTTATGTATCATTAATTTTTTTAATTAGACAGTTAATTATTATTTCCACCTGGTAATAACTTTAATAAGATCAGAAATGTATCCTTTTGCAGATACTAAATTATTGATCACTCTTCTGCTACTTCATCATTTGGATTCGGTGGTAACTGTGACCCGTATCAAGAAGGAGGGAAAAATAAAATCGTAGAGACCTCCACTTGTAGAACTGCAGGAAGGAGTTATTTCGTTATTTGATGTACGTTTCAATTCACTTCTTATTTCAGGGTGTCCAGCGACATTGAAAACCTGGAATTCTCCTTGCATTTTTCATGAGAACCTTGAGTTTGATTTTTTTAATTCTTTGCTTACAATCTTTTAGTATTTACATATTTAAAATGTGGTGAAGAATTATAAAAGTAGACGTTTTTTTTTGACATGCAACGTACAAATGATAAAAATTATTAGTTGAAAATGTTGACGTTAGTTCAGTTCCACGATTAGAATTTTTGAGGGACTAGATTTCTAGATTTCAAAATAATTCAAAGATTATACAAAGGTTTAAAATGATTTTAAAAGGCTTCGCAAAGATTTCAGAAGAATTTGAAATATTTCAAAAGATTAAAAAAGATTTCAGAAGATTTAAAACGTTTCAAAGATTTCAGAATTTCTTCACAGATTTCACAAATATTTCAAAGATTTTGAATATTTTACAAGGATTTAAAGGATCTTACAAAAGCGTGTACATCAGATTTAAAATATTTAAAAAAATTCACAAACATTTCATAAAGATTTCAAAAATGTTCAGAAGATTTTAAACGTTTTAAAAGACTTCGGAAAGTCTCCAAAAATTTTAGGAGATTTAAAAACATTTAAAGGTTTGACAAAGATTTCACAAAGCCTTTAAATATTTAAAATATTTTATGGGATTTCATAAACATTTCAGAAAGATTTCGAAGTTTTCAAAAGGTTTCAAAAGATTTTAAAAGATTTCAAAAATGTTCATCAGATTTCTGAGGGTTTCAAAAAATTTGAGCAGATTTTGAAAGATTGTACAAAGATTTTAAATTATTTCGAGTCTTGCAAATGATTTAAAAATACTCCTTTGTACATCCCTAATTGCTTGAAAACTCACAAAACTAGTCCAATAATCTTTTATGTTTCCAAAAGTTTTAATAATTTTATTTGGTCACAGTTTTCGCTGCTTAATATTGTAACATCTTACTTGTCTGATACTTTAGTTCGAGCAATTCCTTAGATTTCCAAGAATCGTTCCCTTCATTCAGTTTAATTAATGCAGTAATATGCAATAACTTATCGTTGTTTGGTGGTAACTCGCAATAAATTTTATTGTAATGTCGAAAAATCCACTTCGAGGCCACTAAACGGAATGTTTCGTCGCCTTTTAACTGCACAATACTGTAGCCCTCTTGTAACATTGTATGCTACAAAGTGTTTTCTGAGAAATTAATTGTATTTTTACCATTGAGTTGCAAATATCTGTTGATGTGGTACCTCTAATTAATATTTTTAAATTGAGAAATAATTACAAAAGAATTTGATGAATGATCTTTGGCTTTGGTCCATACATACCAATTACTTCCATTAGGTTTATCATTTCAAATTAGAAATTAACAAAGTATTATTGATTTTAATAATCGGTTCCTGGAGTTTTGTTTCTACTTGTCCAAACTCATATTTCATGATAGAAATCGAAAAAAAATTAAAAAAAGACGCTCACCGAATTGCGATAAACCTAGCCCCCTTTCCATTTGCTGATCATACAGGTCTCCGAAAGGTAAAACTTATTCCATATCAAGAACATTTTCTTGTTTGGCGTGTCAAATGTAGTCTAGTAGGTTGTGATCGTTCAGTTGAAACAATTTTGCAACTCAACGATCACAAGCTACTAGATTATATTAGACAGGTCTGCTCCTACCACCGAGGAATTTGTTTACAAGACGTCAAAACGTCATATGTCATTTTAGTGGACCACTTCTTCATTGCTTTACAGATAAAATAAAGCAATACAAAGTTCTCAATCTTCAGTTAGATTCAATTGAATGCTACAACTAAGAAAAATAATTCCATTTCACTGAAGGATGGTTCCATTGCTTTTATTCTAAGCGACAGACATTTCTCCTGGCCCTTACAAGAACTGGAGGCAAAGTTGTGAACAATGTCCACAAGGAAGGAAGTAAGCAGTCGTTTTTCCATTACTGCACAAGGAGACTTGATTTTTGTTATATTTTCCTGACCGATATTTAGGTAAATTTAATAGATTAGTCTAATAAAAAATTAAATCTACTTTTATATTGTATTCATCCATTTTTTTATTTTAAGTGTGACTGTGCCACAAAAATTCGGTGCACTTAGATTGGGAATATGGAAAGGGGGCTAGGTTTATCGGAATTCGGTAAGCGTCTTTTTTCCAGGAACAGATTATTAAAATTATTAATAATTCGTTAATTTCTAATTTAAAACCGAAGCCAAAGATCATTCATCAAATCCTTTTGTAATTATTTCTCAATTTAAAAATATTACTTAAAGGTACCACACATCAACATATATTTGCAACTCAATGGTAAAAATACAATTAATATCTCAGAAAATACTTTGTAGTATGCAATGTTACACGAGGGCTACAGTATTGTGCAGTTAAAATGCGACGAAAAATTCCGTGTAGTCGCCTCGAAGTAGATTTTTCGACATTACCACAAAATGTATTGCGAGTTACCACCAAACAACGATAAGTTACTGTATAATACTGCATTAATTAAACTGACTGTAGGGAAGGATTCTTGGAAATCTAAGAAATTGCTCGAACTAAAGTATCAGACAAGTAAGATGTTACAATATTAAGCAGTGAAAATTGTGACTAAATAAAATTATTAAAACTTTTGGAAACATAAAAGATTATTGGACTAGTTATGTGAGTTTTCATTTCTTATTTTTTGATCCCCTAAAATATATCTGAGATCCAAGAAAATCGGAGGCGGACATCTAGGAATCATTCCTTATAAGAGATGGAAAGGGAGGGGTGGCGGTCGTAGAAAAATTTGCACCCTCGGGAAAATAAAATTTGCGGTTCCTAGAATTATCAAAATAAAAAGTCCTCTTATTTAGCTGCTATTAGAGAGAGAAGATCAAAAGCCACAGAAGTGGAAATTAAAAGAATTAACTCCATTTGGTTGACTGGAGCAAAAAAAGGATACACCAGAGAATTGTAAGTTTATTACATATTAGCATTACCATATACTTAAAGGTAAATTATGTAAAAAAATGTTTTTATACATCATTTTTAGGTTAACGAAAATAAAATAACGATAAAGAATAAAGTTTGAATTTTATTTTGCAATATATGAATGAACAGCCTCAGGCAATATAATAGAATTCAATATAATATAGAAAACTTCGCATTTTATGTGAAATTATGTCTTTTTAGATTGAAGAATGGGTGTGACGTTAAGTCATTTGTGTAATTAATTCCTGAAATTACATCATCAGTAATAATAGTTTGATTCACAACATTATAAATCCACGTTACGCTATCATTTTCACTGCTCTTAATTGAAAGATCACTAAATTTGCAAATTTCAAAAACTATATCATTTAAAGCAAATTTAAGCTAGAAAAATTTAAAAATTGAACCATTTTATTTTGTTCAAATTTTGAACTTTTGAAATTAGAAGTTCAATTATTTCAATTTATAGTCCTTCTGAATTAGCAATTGTTCAGTTGTTATTTAGCCTGAAAAATTCAAAATTTTATCTCACAATTCAAGTATTTTTAAATGAAAGAAGTACATTCGTGTCTTTAAAAATTTGAATGTAGCTCTCTGAAGTTGCAACAATATAAGACTATTTCAAACAATTCAGTTTCAAATTGTTTAGGTTTTAATATTCGATTAAAATTTTTTCTGCTTTTTCATTTAAAAAATTATAGATTGAATTGCTTAAAAACTTAATAGTTCAGTTGTTATTTAGACTTGAAAATTTAAAACTTTCTCTCACAAATTCAGATTTTTTTAAAAGAAACAAGTACATTTGTAACGCTAAAAATTTAAATGTAGGATTTGAATTTGAATGAATTCAGAATAGTCATTTAAAATTAATTACTGTTCAAATTTTAGTTCTCGAAGCAAAAAAATTATTTTCGATGTAAAAAGTTTGAAACTTACAATAAATAATTATTTAACAATAGTAATTGTATATGAAGATAGTTTGTGCAATTTGATTTTTTGTTGCTCTCGCCTCATGCCAAGTTTTTAAAAATTGTTTATTTTTAACAAACCATGGCGTCTTTTTACGGAAAAAACATTCCGTTTAACTGTACTGTTTCTGATTTGGAAAATAAGTTAATAAACTTTGAATACAGTCATTTTTTCAGTTTATTTTAAAAAAGATACTGTAACGATTTCAACCATATGGAAATTTACTTTTAAACTTGGAAACGATAGAGCTGTCGAAAATATATTTCACGAAAAAATAAGCAATCATTTATTAAAATTCAACCGTTTTTTTTTAATTGTTAAGAAGCGATAGTAAAAAAATTCGTTTGTGAAAAACTTTCTGAAAATTAATTTGTTTGTAATTTTTTTTATAATAAAAACAATGTTTTTTATTCAAAATAACATCATCAGTAGTAAAATTTTTACTCTTAAAGTCATAGAAAAACTATTTTTTTCAGAGACCCGATTTTCGGTACGACAACTACCTTGAGTCTTCCAGAATGTATGAAGACTGAGCGCAAAGCGCTAAATCTGGCAGACGAGCGCATTAAGAAAAAATATTTTTATTAGCGTTGTGAAGAATTGCGGTTCAGACAAGAAATACTTCAAAAACCTGTTTGATTGAGGCTTGGATGCCGACGGGACATTCCGCGATTTCTTCTGTGGTCATTTCTTTAACTTCACCGCTGTTCATGTTTATTTTCCCCCTTTTTCGCTTCGGCAAATCATGTTTAAGAAGTCCACGAAAAATCTGGCATCTGTTTGGTAACTTTTCCAATATTGCCCAGACATCACCATTTGGCGTTGTTAATACAATTTGTTCTTCGGTTGGCGTGGGTAGACGTTGATGCTTTAGGTTTCTCAATCCTATTGGTTTGTCGGGTGGAAAAACGTATCTTCGAAGTTCGAGTATCCGGTTTGGATTTTTCCGGGGAATAAGTCGAATAGATCTAAGTTCATCAAATTTGTATCCAAGTACGCGAGGAAAAGTTTGTCTGAGAGCAGGAACCCTGCATGTGAAACGAACGGAAGGTTTCGTAGGTGGTGCCGACCTGAAAGAAGAATGAGGTCTGGCAGGAGGAGACCTGATCCTGGAACGAAGAGAAGTCTCGGCAGGTGGTGCCGACCCAGCAGAAGAATGAGGTTTGGCAAGAGGATACTTAATCCTGAAACGAAGAGAGGTCTCGGCCGGCGTTGCAGACTCCGCAGAATAATAAGATCTGGCAGTAGGAGACCTGGACCTGTAACGAATAGGGGACTCGATAGGTGATTGAGACCCAGCAGAAGAATGAGGTCTAGCAGGAGAAGAAGAAGAAGGTCCACAACGAGAATCATCAGGATTAGGATTGCCACGTGGAAAACACTCCGACTGTGAACCAAACTCTGCAACAAAGAATAGAAGATTACATTTTTTCAAAGTACGCAATCATAATATGTTGATATATCATGAGTTATAAATGCAGTTGTAATCAAGAAAGCGGATTCTACTATCGCCTACTAATTCTTCTCGCTGAACGTCTTTGGTCCCTGGAATCTTTTCAAACAAATCTTAATTCTAAAAGTATATATTACCAGGAAAAATACCGATTAAAAATTAATGTTATCGCTTATATTTTTTATGAATAATCGAGATGTTCAGTTTCCAGCAAAATGATGACGCAAATAAAAAATTTTTATATATATTTTACTTGCTTCGACAAAATTGAGGCTTAACTCACAATGGAATTCGCACAAAAAAATAAGAATGAGCTAACGTACATTTTTACAGAGATTTTTGTTTTCTTCTCTGAAGGTATATGTAATTGTTTTTACGTTTCGGGGCAAATGGAAGTCGAATAAGATTAAGAGGAATTGCCATACGTGTGAAAAAACATCCTTTTGACACAAGAGGTTATTTCTTTGAGTGCCATTAGTGTCATTTAAAAATAACGGAATTCACAATATCAAGTGAACAGTTGTGTATGTGGTTGTGGAAGGAAGAAAATGCCAGTAAACTTAGAGTGGACATAATAATGGAGAAAATTTGTGAGAAGAAGGAAAAAATATAGCTCAAAGGAAATTGCTGAAATCCAAAAAAATGAAGTCTACTTTTTTGCCAAATTTTGGACAAAAATAGTCCAATGCCCATCGAATGCAGTCACTTTTCAAAAAAAGGCACACAAGTTGTCTGGAGAAAACATGTTTTTAGTAAAATTTCCAACATTATGATCTGTCCATCGCCGAGGTAGTTATATATTATATAGAATATAAATATAAAAATTAGATAAGTTTGAATAACATCTGCTTTACAGATGTAAGTCATGGAATGTTATCAAGTACAAGCTACAAATCTGCAGTAACTCGTGGCCGACCAGTGATACAATTTGACAAGAGTTCTGATCGAACTAAAAGAAGACATACATGTGAGCTTCGTTCTGATCACAGTCAAGAAGGAATATCGAAAGCCGTAGCCAATTTTGTAACAAATGAATAAATAAGCGGAACAAAACTCTACAGCTCACGAGAAGTCAGATGACTTCGCTCATATTGTACTCGCTATGTACATGGACTTGGGTTTAACTGAATCTAAGCATGAAACTATGAGATTTTATAAAAAAACAATTGTTTGGAGAGAAGCATTACCCTTCTTGTGATAAAATTAAGTCTGCAAAAGAAAATTGCTATCTTAAGGATATAAAAATTACGGTACGTGACGCTCGTGTTGAGTTGCAGTCACTACTTGATCACACAAGTCAGATAATAATATATTCACTACCTGATAAAGGTGAAGATGAAGGTGAAGGTGTAGTTTTAGATTCAAATGACGAGGCTGCAGATGAAGTAGAACTAGAGCAGGTGGTTGAGGAAGGAAAACATTAGATAGAACTGTTTGCATGATCGCAATGGTTCCACTCCAGATTTCTTCACAAGAAAATGAGGTATTGTGAAAAAATGATCCACCATCATCCACGAGACTTTGTCGACCTATTGAATTTGAATTCACCAAATAAACAACATCACATACCTAAAGTAAATATAACTTCTATCAAGATGCAATCAAGAAAACGTGTTCCAACAGTAATTACTAGAGGTGAAAAAATGTTTCTAGTTAAACATAGAGTGGAATGTACAATGATTGCTGGATTTCTTTCATGGAGTGCCTGTTGCATATTTCTCATAGTATGGATTTCAAAAAGGGTTCTGCTAAAAAGTAAAATAAAATTTGGAAGAAAAAGAGAGAACGTACATTCCAGGTGAGTCAAAATCTCAACTTTCAATCACAGTAATTGACTGCTGGGGCTAAGTGGTTCCTGAAAAAATACACTGAGGGTGACAACGGAGAAGACGATGCAGACACGATATTGTAATTTGCATTTTGAAAACTACTGATTAATATTTCTTACATTCTGCTATAAGTACGCTTATATTGTACATAATGATCAGTATGAAATTAAAAATATGTTTCGATTTAAAAATTGTTGAGTCGTCGCTTTTTACAGTTTTTTTACTGCAAAAAGATATTTTCTCCCACTCCGGTGCCTAAGGCTTGACTATTGCATTCCAAATGAAGCAGGTATACATAAAAAACTTAAATTAATAATTCCTTGTTCATAATTACATTTCTTATGAAAAATGAACTGGATTTTCTCCCACTGTGCGGCACTTGGAGCAGCAGCGCGTGGGGAGGGAGAGAATTAGGCATCTATCGCGATGGACTATATCGAAGTTCCAGCGTAGATCGCAATATCGATAAAACAATCTATTCTGGATTCATCCGCATTGATAAAAATATTATCAGGCTTTGAAAATTTTAAAATAGATATAAACTATTGTATATATAAGACGCGGAAATGTAGTGGTGAGTGGTGGGAGGTGTTTCACGGGATCTCGAGCTCTCGAGCGAAAGCCAGATTTCTCGGATACCTAACAACTCAATTATTAGCAATAATAACGCTCGGAAGTTTTTTCGGTAGTTTCACTACAAAGAGCAATTCAAAAATTATCGAAAGGAGTAAAAATCTTGATTTTGATTTTTTGAGAGTAAGCCCCCTTTCTTCGGCGCACGTCACATATGCATACGTGTACAGTTCGAATGGTGCCATATGTGCACATGGACTTGCAAGATAAAAATCTGATCGCATTAATTGAGACGTACAGAGTTGGGAATATCCTATCTGTGCACGTGCATAGTGGAGACAATGCTATTTATGCACGTCTAAATTGCAGCGCGCATGATAATGGGGTGTACCACCTGTGCACGTCGAAGTGTAGACGTTCACATATGGGTCCATGAGGACAAGGATGTCCACAGTTTCTGATTTGTGTAAAGCTGCAAAAAATCGACTTGAAATTATAGATATATTGTATTATCATATTCACCAATATAATTAAGGATAACGGCCACGGATAAGACCAGAGTACAGACAATCCTCATCTTTTCCAATTAGTGGAACGACTGATTAATGTATAATTTGATAATTCGGTTAAAGTGTAACTAATGAACATTCAAGTGCTTCATTATCATATATTATCTCTGCTATAGTCATCATCTCCCACATTGAAAGCGTCTTTGGAGATATTTACATTTGATAAGAGTCAGTTTCAGTAAAAAGGATTTGGATATATGTTTCTTTAAAACTGATGTCACAATTTATATAGTCCTTTACGTTTTAAGGAAAGCTGGTTTTTAAATGGGAAATTGATATAGTGTCTACTGTAATGGCCCATTCAAAGCTTTGAAAAACGAATATAAATTCTACAAAATATGTTAAAAGAATTCAAGAGACGAATTTCATATTTTCAAACTAATGTTTTAGAAATTAATTAGAGAAAAGGAAGTTACCTCAAAACAAAATCATTGCCCTCTAACTTTGCTTTCAACCACTATCACTGTTCGATCAAAATAATATCTGTAATATAAATTTAAGTTAACTTTGATTTTATTCTTGAAATACGTTAAAAAATATTGTTTTCCTCTTGGTCGAGCGGTATGGGTTTTATTGTAACAACGACGGGCTTATTGTTCAAGCAGGTATGGTTATAAACTTTAGGTTTATGAACATACGCGGTCGACTGGAGAGATGCCTGCAGGGTCAGAATTTAATTGTTAATAAAATCTCTCGTTAGATGAGCTGGAGAGCTCAGCGTGACCGGCGGCGTTTTTGGTGTTCGTTCTGAGTTTGTTCGAGTGTTAATTTTCGCGACAAAAAAAGGTGGATGTTCCATTTTTTCTTGTGATGCCTTGTCAGAGCTGATCTCTTTTAAGTGTGTCCCCTTTGATTGGATCGCCTTCAACCTGTGATTTGCATTGCGCATTGCCTCTCTCCTTTGAAATGTTTCTCTATCTTTAATTATTATTTGTGAATTTGCCTTTCGTTTGCTTAAATTGCGTACATTTTTGGTCCTTCGAGCCGGATAAAAGAGAGAGTGTGGAGTATTTGGAGAATCCAACCTTGGCGTTATTGTGGTTGTCAATAATGTGTATTTCGTTCGAAGATGGAGTATTGCCTTTAATTTTAATTTAACGGAACTTCATCTGCTGTTTTGCTTTCAATTCGTAAAAACTTGTAAGCATTACGTGCGTTGGGATCACTATTCCTTTCCTTTTCTATTTGGACATTTCCCATTTCTGTCTTGATTAAAGTGGCGATACACGGTGAAGTACCATGGCGCCGGTATCCTTAAAAGGGTTAATGGCTCTTCAGGATGCCCGGGCGGCAGAAATTAAGCGGATACAAGGGAGATTTGAGAAAGGCACTCCGTAAAGCCTCACGCGCAATATTGTCAAAAGGCTGCAGAGAATTCTCTGGACTCCTTTTCCTGAGGAGCGCCCTGTAGATTATCGCTTGACAACGGTTACTTATGGTACTGCTTGTGCCCCTTACTTGGCCATTCGTACCCTCGCTCAGTTAGTATCGGATGAATCTCACAGATTCCCTCTTGGTGCAAGTTGCCTCCAGCATAATACTTATGTGGACGACATTTTTGCGGGAGCAGACAATCTTGATCATGCGATGAAAAAGCGAAATGAGTTATGCGAACTTTTACATTCGGCCGAAATCGAGCTAGATAAATGGGCAGCAAACCAATCTAAGCTTTTGCCACGTCGCGATCAGTTAAATGAAATTGATAAGCTTATTGTTTCGAACGAATCAGTTAAGACTCTGGGCTTGCGTTGGAATCCAGCGACAGACACGTTCGGAGTTAGCGTTACCGACCTAAAACCTATCCTCGAAAATCCTACCAAACGATTGATCCTGTCAAGTATTTATCAATTATTCGATCATCTCGACTGGCTTGCTCCCATTACAGTCACTGCGAAAATCTTGATGCAAGATCTATGTATCTTAAAATGTGACTGGGATTCGCCTCTATCCGAAGAAATTATCAAACGATGGAATAATTATCGCAATTTAATTGCATCTGTTTTAACTCTTTCTATCAGTCGCTGGTTATGAGGCTCTCCAGATTCTGAAGGTCAAATCCACGGGTTTGCCGACGCCTCTTCTCTTGCGTATGTCGCTTCTGTATACCTCAGACTTCCAAGCGTCGAAGGTCCTTATAAGGTCTCACTCCTAATAGCAAAAACTAAAGTCAGCCCTGTAAAAACCATGAGCATCCCAAATCTCGAATTAAGTGCTGCAGCTCTTCTTGTGAAATTAATCTGTCACCTAAGGGGCTGATCTTACTTCCAGGCTGTACCTGATTATGCCTTGTCCGATGGTAAAATCGTCCTTTCTTTGCTACGAAAGCATCCGTGCTACTGGAAAACTTTTGTTGCGAATCGCGTATCCTTAATTCAAACCGAGCTGCCCTCGGCTGAATGGAACTATGTACCGAGTAAAGAGAACCCAGCTGACCTGGCGACTCGCGGAGTCAAACCTGCAGATCTGGAGCAAACTGAGCTCTGGTGGCATGCTCCCAAATGGCTCACTCTTTCTGCAGAAGAGTGGCCAAAACAGCCAGACATTCGGCAAGTACTACACACGCAAGGCCGGTCAAGTGAGCCGAAAGTGCTAACTTGATTTTCAAGTCTAACTCGGCTGACCCGAAATGTAGCGTATTGTCGTCGACCTCTCGTAAGATTACGCAAACAGAAGAACGGAGAGTTTGCCTCTGCTTCCTTTCTCACAACATCGGAGCTTGTGGACGCTCGTATCGCGGTTGTTCGTTTGGTTCAAGAACACCATTTCCATTCAGAAACCGCGCTGTTAAATACAAAAGGATCTCTATCTAAGAGGAATCCACTTAGAAAATTAAATCCCTTTGTGGGAAAGGAAGACGGGGTGTTGCGAGTTGGAGGTCGCTTGTCACACGCTGGCCTTCCTCGCGAAGCTAAAAAAGTCTGAAATGGGAAATTGTGTAACTTGTCAACGCGTGAAACCCCGCCTAGCGTCGCAGTTAATGGGCGATCCCTAAGGATCGAGTCACACCTTCTAGACCTTTCAACATTTCTGGCTTAGATTGTGCTGGACCGATTGAGGTACGTGCAACGAAGGGCCGGGGGCACCGCTCGTACAAGGGATACATTGCCCTTTTTGTATGCTTTGCCACTCGTGCAATTGATCTCGAGGTCGTGAGTGATTTAACCACGGCTTCATTTCTGGCTGCTTATCGGTCGACGAGGTATTTGTCAGCGTCTCTACAGTGACAACGGTACCACCTTCCATGAAGCTGCACGAGAGCTTCGAGAAATGTTTGATCAGGCCTCCGAATTTTATGGTGAGTTGCAACGGTACTTGCCAATGAAGGGACCAATTAGACGTTCATTCCACTAAATACGCCTCTTTGCGGTGGATTGTGGGAAGCCGGAGTGAAATCTCCAAAGCATCATTTGAAACGGATGATAGGAGACCACAATCTCACATTTGAGGAACTTTCCACAGTGCTAGTGGAAATTGAGGCCTGTCTAAACTCTCGCCCCTTGTATCCCCTCACCAACGAATTGGACGAATTGTCTGTACTGACTCCAGCTCACTTCCTGTTTGGAGGCTCGCTGGGTCATCTTCCTGATGCCAGCTCGTCTTAGTAAAAGACGACAGGTATCCGCCTTCTAAATGGCCATTGGGACGAGTAATTCAGGTGCACCCCGGTTTCGATGGATTAATACGAGTCGTAACGATTAAAGCGGCAACTACCACCTTACGTCACCACGTGGTGCGCCTCTGTATGTTCGATCGAAATAATATCTGTAATATAAATTTAAATTAACTTCGATTTTATTCTTGAAATACGTTAAAAAATATTGTTTTCCTCCTGTTCGAGCGGTATGGGTTTTATTGTACCAAAGACGGGCTTATTGTTCGAGCAGGTATGGTTATAAACTTTAGGTTTATGAACATACGCGGTCGACTGGAGAGATGGCTGCAGGGTCAGAATTTTATTGTTAATAAAATCTCTCGTTAGATGAGCTTCAGAGCTCAGCGTGACCGGTCGCGTTTTTGGTGTTCGGTGTGAGTTTGTTCGAGTGTTAATTTTTGCGACAAAAAAAGGTGGCTGTTCCATTTTTTCTTGTGATGCCTTGTCAGAGCTTCTTTTAAGTGCTCTTTTAAGTGTGTCCCCTTTGATTGGATTGCCTTCAACCTGGGATTTGTATTGCGGATTGCTAGTATGGATTACGTATGGATTTTACGTCAACAGCCATACCACGCTGAAAAAACCAGTTATCGTCAGATCACTGAAGTTAAGCAGCGTTGGGCGCGGTTAGCACTTGGATGGGTGACCA
>CAKNYM010047278.1:108977-119623 GCA_932195095.1 Andricus curvator | reverse complement strand
GGTAGTGTCACGCCTACCCCGAAAGGGAAATGGCTTAATGGTATACATGGATTACTGTGCCTGTTGGTGAGTTTCTTCTAAACTTCTAAATTAGAATTGTAAAGGGCTTTTCCCTCCACTCACCTCTGAAATGTTTCTCTATCTTTAATTATTATTTGTGAATTTGCCTTTTGTTTGCTTAAATTCCTTACAATCACAGAAACCCCCAAGGAAATTTTTTTGTCACAGTAATATTAATATTAATGTCATTAAAACTATGTTTCTCTCAACATCTCAAAAGACAAAATTGTTTATCTCAGAAAGATATGAAAATTTAGTTCACACAAATTTTTGATAATACGCATGTGTCAGAAAAGGTATGTAAAGAGGAAAGTTATTTTCTTTAATACGATCATCGATGATGAATCCGTGTGATAAAACTTACAATTCTACAAATTTCTTAGAATAACTAAAACAAAAGAATGACACAGAATCAAATTTGTACTTTATCTTGCAACATATGAATAAGCAGTTTCTGCCTGATGTACAGAAATGAATAACACATTCATCTCATATAATCGAGTTCAACACAATATAAAAATTTTCGCATTATATTTTAAATTACATGAACACTAATCTTATTTTCATGCCTTAACATATAAATTCACGTAATGCTATCAATTTCAGGGCTCTAAATTGAAAAATCAATAAGTTTTTAAACCTTAAAAATTCACATCATTTGAACCAAATTTAAGTAAGCAAAATTGAAAATTGAACTATTTAAATTTCGTGTAAAATCTAAACTTTTTAAATTAGAATTAAAATTATTTCAATTTAAATTCCTCTCAAATTAACCACTATTGAGTTGCTATTTAGATTCAAAAATTCAAAACTTTATCTCACAAATATAATTTTTTTTAAATAATGCAATTAAATTCCTAACGTTAAAACTTAAAATATTGCGCTCTGATGTTGCGACAATTCAGGGCCTTCTATTTTAAACCATTCGGTATCAAACTGTTCAGTTTTTAATATTTGATTTAAAATGGAAATTTGAAAAAAAAAAAATTAATTGAAGTGGTTAAAAAGGTAATAGTTTAGACTGTAACAGAATTGGCTTTGAATTTGAATCAAAGTGTTTTATTATGGAACCGATTCAGGATAGTCATGTAAAATCGATTATTTTTCAATTTTTAAGTCTTGAAGTAAAGTTAAACGTTAAAAATCATAAATATATTTATATTAGCAGTTGGTCAACCTCAAACGTGTTTTATCAAATGTTTTAAATTTCCAAATCTTTTAATTTTTTATTGTTTGAGGCCATCTTAAGGTCATATTGTTTAGTCCCAAAAATCAGGTATCTGGGAAGACATAGTTTTTTATAATAACAAAAAAATTGAAATAATATTATCAGTCATGTTTTGAGAAAGGAAAAAGTTCTGTTTAATGAGGAATATAGTTACTTGTTTTAAAATAATATTTGTAACGATTTCATCTATAGACAAATTTACTCTCAAACCTGGAAACAGTAGAGTTGTAGAAAATATCTCACCCAAAAAAACAAGCCATTAGTTATTAAAATTGAACCGTTTTTCAAAAATTTCTAACAAGCGACAGTAAACAAAATTCGTAATGTTATTTAAATTCCTGAAGTCATAGAAGAACTATTTTTTTCAGAGATCTGGTTTAGGCAGCACAAGTACATTAAGTATTCCAAAATGCATTCTAAAATTCTTACAATCGAAAATGTACGATTAAAATAAAAAATTATCAGATCAAAAGATTTTAGAATTACGCATTGTAAACTGAATGATTTTTTTAATTGAAAGAGTTAACAAGTGAACTTGAAAAATTAAAAAAAAAGTAGAAATTGTACTTCAACAAAAAATTGCATTATATCATGCGATATGAAATTTATGATATTTGGGATAAGGATAAAGATTGAGCGCAAAGCGCCAGATCTGACCGACAAGGGTGTTTTTTCATTTTTCCTTTTTATTAGCGGTGTGAAGAATTGTTGTTTACATGAGAAATACTCTAAAAACCGATTTGATTGAGACTCGGAAGCCTACTGGACATTCCGCGATTTCTTCTGCAGTCATTTCTTCAACCTCACCACTGTATATGTTTATTTTCCCCCTATTTGCCTTCGAATCATCTTTAAATATTCCACGAAAAATCTGATTTCTGCTTGGTAATTTTTCCAATATTGCCAAAACGTCACCACTGGGCGTTGATAAAACAATTTGTTCTTCGATTGGAATGGATCTAAGTTCATGATTTCTGTTTCTTAATCGAATTGGTTTGTCGAGAGGAAAGAAGTACCTTCGAAGTTCGAATATCCGGTTCGGATACTTGTGCGGAATAATTCGAATAGATCTAAGTACATCAAATTTATACCCAAGTACGCGAGGAAAAGTTTGCCTGAGAGAAGACAACCTTAACCTAATACGAAGAGAAGGCTCGGCAGTTGGTGCAGACCAGGCAGAAGAATCAGGTCTGGCAAGAGGAGACCTGGACCTGGCACGAATAGGTGACTCAACAAGTGGTGGAGACCAGGCAGAGGAATGAGTTCTGGCAGAAGAAGAAGAAGAAGGAGAATGTCCAAAACAAGGAACATCAGGATTAGCTTCGCCAATAGGAAAACATCTGGACTGTGAACCTAATTCTGCAACAAGCAATAAAATATTACATTTTTTCAAAGTATGCAATCGTATTTTGATATATCATGAGTTGTAAATGTGGTTTCTCTCGAATAATCGGATTCTACTACCGTCTGTCAATTCTTGCGTAGTTTTTGTTTTAATTGTAAAAAACAAGATTAAAAATAAAAAATTAGACTTTTGGAAAAACCACACAAGAGACGAAAACAAATAAAAAGTCAAAAGTTGTTCAACGAAAAAAGATCTACAAATGTGTTATAAACTCTTGTTATAAAAATATATTGAAAATAAAAAAATTACCTTTTTGGAAAAAGAACACAAGCTACAATAACATTTTATGTAACAAAATTTTTCGCCGAAAGTATATCTATACATTTGTTCAATGGCACTTCACGCTAGGATGCGCATTCTTAGTTTAAATTGTAAAAAATAAAATTAAAAATAAACAAATTGAATTTATGGAAAAAAGACACAAAATGCAATAAAATCATTTTCGTTTAATAGGGTTTAATCCTAATAAGATCCAGAGAAAAAATTTAATTCCTTTTCGAATAGATCACCACACTGATCAAACAATGTATTCCAGAATGATCCGTATTGACGAAAATATTATCAGGTTTTAAAGATTTTAAAATAGGTATAAGCTACTGTAAATTTATCAGCAGTAAAATTTATCAGTTTAGACTCATAATTATTTTTAATAAAGTGATTCTGTCGCAGGAACCAGAGATTAGAGATGATTTAGATCTTTTTGCATTTTGAAATTTTTTTCGTAAACCACTAAAGGGTTTATTTTTCACAGATTACGAAAAAAGATCTACAAATGTGTTATAAACTCTTGTTATAAAAATATATTGAAAATAAAAAAATTACCTTTTTGGAAAAAGAACACAAGCTACAATAACATTTTATGTAACAAAATTTTTCGCCGAAAGTATATCTATAAATTTGTTCAATGGCACTTCACGCTAGGATGCGCATTCTTAGTTTAAATTGTAAAAAAGAAAATTGAAAATAAACAAATTAAATTTATGGGAAAAAGACACAAAATGCAATAAAATGATTTTTGTTTAATAGGGTTTAATCCTAATAAGATCCAGAGAAAAAATTTAATTCCTTTTGGAATAGATCACCACACTGATCAGACAATGTATTACAGAATGATCCGTATTGATGAAAATATTATCAGGTTTTAAAGATTTAAAAATAGGTATAAACTACTGTAAATTTATCAGCAGTAAAATTAATCAGTTTAAACTTATAATTATTTTTAATAAAGTGATTCTGTCGCAGAAATCAGAGATTAGAGATGATTTAGATCTTTTTGGATTTCAAAATTTTTTTCCTAAACCACGAAAGTGTTTATTTTTTTACAGATTACAGATAAATTAAAAATCTTATCGCATTAATTGAGACATGCAAAGTTGGAAGTTTCATCTTTGTACGTGGCAATTTAGGCGTGCACAGATGGTTAGGCGAGGACACAAATGTTCACAGTTGGCCACGTGTAAAATTTCTCCGAACAGATTACATCGTAAAAATTCTGAATTGCGTAGAGCTCAACAAAAATCTACCTAAAATTATAGATCTATTATATTATTATATTCACCAATAGAATTAAGGATAACAGCCAACGTTATGACCAGAGTACCGGCAATCCTCATCTTTTCTGAGTAGAGTAGTGATTAGACTGATTACACTGTTGCAATTATTCAGAATTTAATTAAAAGTGTAACTAATGAATATTCTAGTGTTTCAATAGAATATATAACCTCTGATATAGTCGTTATCTCTTACATTAAAAGCGTCAGGGTTGTCCTTCTGAGATATTTACATTTGATAAGAGTCAGTTGCAAGAAAATAATTTGGTTACAAACTTTACTAAAACTGATGTCATCTATGTAGTCTTTTGCGCTTCCAAAAAGTAAGTTTTTACGTGGAAAAATTTATAAAGTGTCTACTGCAATGGCCCATTTGAGGATTTAAAAACTAATATGAATTCCACAAAATATGTTGAAAGAATTGGAAATGTGGATTTCATTCTTACAGATTTTGGAACTAATGTTTTAAAAATTACCCCGAGAAAAATAATTCACTTGCTTTTTTTTTCTTGTATCAAGATATCATTCTTGACAGGAAAGTAAATTATTTACAAGAAGAAAATGGTCAATGTTCGAAAACCCGAAATAACTTAATTTGTTAATATTTTTATGACAATTGTTACCCTTCAGTTTTGCTTTTTGTCCATTAGTTTGTCAATGACAATTAGAGAAATAAAGTTAATTAATCTATAATGCAAATTTTTATTCATCAAGAGTGAATTTAATCATTTCATTTGTTTTTGAGAAAACAAGAAGAAATATAGCAAAGGATAGATAGGAAAAATACAAAAAAGTATGTTTTTTTATAGCTTCCAAATTAAATAACAAATTAATAATCTTTTTTAATTGCTTGCGACAGATATTATTGATATTTGAACTGCAATTATGATGACTTTGAAGATCAAAAGTCAGTGTTTCAATTCTCAATCTTCCCATTTGAATTTTTTCAAATCAGAGTCATCAAAATTACAGACTTTTTAATTATCAAGCACTTAAATTGTACAGTCTTTAAGTAGACTTCCCAAAAATATGAAGTTTTCAATTATAAAAATTTGTAGTCCATATTTCTACAATTTCGAATACTCAAACTTTAATGCTTTTGGAAATCAAAATTCCAGTTTTCAATTTCAAATCTTCCAAATTGAAAAAATTTGAAACCTAAATCATCAAAATTCCAAAATTTGTTATTGTTATTCTTAAAACTTACACAGTTTGTAACCCGTTAGTCCAAAAGAAAGCCGAGTTACCACTATCATTTATATTTTATGATTTTTCCGTTGATCTTAGTACATACTAAAAGTGCTTATAGAAATGTGCATTTTTTTGAAATCCGGTTACCGAACATTTGATTTTCGATGAAAAAAATATAATAGAGAGCTTCTGTTTATTCTAAGTTATGGGGCGTTGTAATCAAAAGTAACGGGTCCTGTAGAACGGTAATCCTTGTTCCTTTCAAGTAGTTCCTGATAAACTACCATTGCCTGGAGATGGAATCCTTGGAATTCCATTCTTTAAGGATGCGTCCGTTCATCTACAATGAAACGACTAATGACGATAGCAGCTGCAAATCCAGAAATAAAGGAAGGTTATTTACCCTTAATAGATTTGGGTCCAGGAATATTTTTGAAAGAAGTTTTGGTTAGAGAAAAGGAAAATCATATTTCTCTATTTTGCATAAATATAACTACTAGGGATGTGTTACTTACTCTACCTTCTCTGACCTTAGAAGAATTCGAAATGCCATATATATTATTAGAGGCGATTAGAAAAAGACAAATATTGGAAGTTTCCGCCCCTAACTAGGATCGTTTCACCCAGTTGATAGACATGTTAGATCTATCCGATTTGAATAGAGAGGAAAGGGGGTATTTGCTTTCTATAATAGCCAAATACCCTAATCAGTTTTACATAAAAGGACATGAATTAGGATCAACTAGCGTCCTCAAACAGCGTGTAAATCGACAGATAATGTACCTGTCATGAATAATTTAACCTGTAGACTCAGCTTACAATTCACCCGCTTGGTGGTACCAAAAAAAACTCGACCCACAAGAAAATAAAAAATGGCGTTTGATTATAGGGGTTCAAATGAAAAAACTGTTGGGGAATCATATCCACTTCCAAATATAATTGATATATAAGATCAGCTGGGGGGTGCAAAACATTTTACAGTTGTCGACCTTGCAGCTGGTTTTCACCAAATAAAAGTTGAGCCAGGTGACCTACATATGTAAGACTGCATTTTCTACCCCTTTGGGCCACTATGCGTTTAATAGGATGCCATTTGGGATGAAAAATGCACCCACCACTTTTCAAAGATTGATGGACAGAGTCCTGTCCGGATTGCAAGGTATTGATTGAGTTATTAGGACGCCTTAAAACGGTAAATCTTGTTTTGCAGCTTGAAAAATGCACATTTTTGCGTAAGGAAATAGGTTATTTGGGACACGTTATTACTCGAGAAGGAGTAAAACCAGATCCCAAGAAATTGGCAGCTGGTATGCATTTTCCTCAGCCCAAATGACGTAAGAATGTTAAGCAATTTTTAGGGCTTGCAGGATACTATAGTATTTTTGTGCACGGATTGGCCCTTATAATAAAACCTCTAACTAATGTATGAAAACTTTAAATGGACACAAGAAGCGCAAGTCGCTTTTGATGAATTTAAAAGTATTCTTTGTACCGAACCCTTATTACAGCATCCGAATTTCAGTAAGCCGTTTGTAGTAACTACAGACCCATCTAATTTTGCCATGGGGGCTGTATTGAGCCAAGGTCCAATAGGCAAAGATTCACCAATTGCGTATGCTTCTCGTGCGTTGCAGGGGGCCCAGGTAAGGTTAAATGTCACTGAAAAAGAATTAATTGCTGTAATTTTTGCTCTTGTTCAATTTCGACCTTATATTTATGGGAGAAAAATCATTTTGGTAACCGATCATCGCCCTTTGGTATGGCTGCATCAATTAAATGATCCTACCTCAGGTTCCAAATTGGCGAGATGGAAAATGAAATTACGATAATATGAATTTGAAGTTATTCATAAGCCAGGGCGAGTGAACTCCAATGCAGATGCATTGTCCAGAAATCCTGTAGAGGAGCCGGGACAGGATAATGAAGAGGATTTTGATTTAGATGCCTCTGAGGTGAATGATCAGGGAGCTGGGAAAGTGCACGTTCTTCTGCGCCCTGAGATTCCACCAAAAGAGGATGAGGTCTGGTAACATGAATTTCCTGTAGAGAGATTATTTGTTATTCTTATTGTTATTTCTTCTGAGAAGGGTGGTATAAACTCCACGGTTGATTTTTTGATTTGTTATGAAATTATTATTGAAGGTGGTATGAATTCCACGGTTTGTGTAAGCAATGATGAGAATGCTCAAACAGGTGGTATTAATTCCACTAGAGACTCGGACATTAATGAGGATGTCAACGAGGTTGGAAAGAATTTTGGGGAAGCGGGCTACCAAGGTACTTCAAAAAGAAAGTTACCAAACATTTCTCCTGTGGGCAAGGACACTGTCAGTTTGTGAGACTTGTCATGCCAAGGCAAAGTTTAAAGGGACCTACGACGTAAGTAATTCGGCACAGAATGAGTCTGGGACTGTTGTGTGAAAGGCTTACAGCAGGTCTCAAAATGTTGACCAGTCAGAAGAAGCCCTGACCCATGACGTAGACAATCCGCCAAATTATGAGTCTGGCACTATTTCGGGAAAGGTCTACAGCAGGTCCGGAGATGGAAAAAAAGTTAAAATTAACTCTTGCAAGACTTAAGACATGCGCACGCGGGTCAATAAAGGTACAGGCTACCCCAGATCAAAATAGTAATAATGACGATGAAAATTTAGTCGATGAGTATTTGAAAAGGGCCATGGTTGTCGAATGTAATATTATTAAAGTAACTGAGAGGGATGAGGGAAAATAACTCGAGGTCGCCACTTTGATGACCGCCCAGGGGAAGGAATATTATCATCCCGTTGTTGAAAATTTGTAAAGATGAGTTGTGGATGAAGGATGATCACTTGGTAAATTTTACGAGTTGTGATAATATCCACGCTACACCTGTGGGTCGTGAATTAATGGATAATTCCATTATTAAATTGACCGATCTCAAAAGCGAAAAGGTTCAAGTGGGACAAGTTGTTTCATTTCATTACAAGGAAAATTTTGTCTTCAATTCATATGTTAAGGAAAATTTGATGATAGAATGCATGCAGTTGATATTGAGTCTGCAATATTAACTTCAAAAGATGCAGTAACGGAACATAGGATGAAAGGTTTCAGTATTTTACGAAAAGATAATGGTTTTGATAGATTACCTTGAGATACGGTGGAAATAATGTTCAGAACCTATTTTGGAAAAGAAGATTATAGTATTACGGTGTGTACCGGTGAAGTGATGACTCCATCCGAAAATATGAGATCACAAATTATTGAAGAATTTCATGACTCCGCGATTGGAGATCATAAGGGTGTATTTAAAACGTTAGAAAACGTTAGAGAGAGATTTTATTGGAGAGGCGTGAAAGAGGATGTTCAGAAACATGTAAAAACGTGCGATTGTTGTCAGAAGAAAAAGCTAGTGCGAATAAAACTAAATTTCCAATGCGTATAACAGACACAACCAATAGAGTTTTTGAAAAATTGCAAACTGATATATCCCTTTAGCTAATTGACGCTCCTACAATAGCAGCCTCATTTTCGGAATATTTTATTTGCCGATTTGGATGTCCTGAATCCATTCAAACCGATCAGGGTCCTCAATTCATGAGTTAAATAATGACAGGGTTAGCCGAACTAATTAAATTAAAAGAATATAAATCGTCGGCTTACCATTCTCAGTCCTTGGGTGTATTGGAGCGAAGTCACCACACTTTTGTGGAACACCTTCGTCATTACTGCAAAGAATAAAATTGGGATCTATGGTTGCCTTATGCAATGTATTCTTTTAATACCTCTGTTCACGAATACACAGGTATTACTCCTCATGAGGTCGTATTCGGTAGGAAAGCAATATTTCCTTCCGAATTCGCAGAAAAAAAGGATACAATGGTCTTTGTCAAATTAGTTGACGATATTTTGAATCGCCTAATTACCACAGAATCGATGGTCCATTTTTGTTTAGACGCTGCACAAAGGTGTAAAAAATGTTATGATCAGAAGATCAATAAATGAATTTTAAGGAAGGTCAGTACATTCACTTACTAATTGAAACAAGAGTAACCAAATCAGGGGACGATAGACTGAAATCATCTTATTGGGTCGTACGCCCCACACTTTTACGGGGTGTGGAACATATCGAGTAGATATCCATTCCACCGATTCGGGAACCGATGCCCTGTCTGCCCCCAGCTGGAATTTCCTGCACAGGAACCACGGAGGATACTGCACATGTTCATGTACATGAACATGCACACGAAGCTGTACAAGTAATCTCGACAGTTCCTGTGCAGGAATTTGCCGAAGGAAACTGTAAATGATTCTGCGAAGGAACCTGTATGCAAGCTCACCTTTCAATGATCCTGCACAGTAACTTAACATAGTGAATTAAGGAGTGGATTCATGTACAGGATCTTGTTCAGGATCCTATACATGAACCTGCATAGGAACTAATCCGCCAGGGTTCGCTAGTGACTTGGCTCTCTCGTTAGTGAGTTGGATTTTTAGGGGAATAAAAGGAAGGCAACTTTATAGATGTTAGAAACATAAGTTTTCGCGATGGCTTTATGTAAAGGACCCTATACGTGTTTCTGTACAGGAACCTGCGACTCAATTTACTTCGCAAAGGAACCTGTGTAGGATCCTGTCCAGGATCATTCAAAGCGTTGAGTTGTTATATCAGAGCACTATTTTCGAAATGGAAAGTGTGCATGTTGCATTTGAGCTTAAAAATAGAGGAACAAATGACTTTCCTAATAACAAAAAACTAAGGAAACTTTAGATCATGCCTTATGCCTATGTACAAGGTATATCTCCACTCACGGTGCTGTTCTCTAAGCTGAGCTTGACAAATCGCCGTCTCCATACTGACTGAAAAAGTAACTAACTGGTTTTCAGATTTCTGAGCGGCGGTTTTTATATTTATGGTTACTGTGATCCCTTCTGGAGTTTCTTTTCGCGGAGGGAGGATGCTCACATATGTCCCATGCGTGTATATATTTTGAATGGGTCGTCACTTATCACGTGACAATAATTAATTCAGAAATGTTGTTTTAAATAAGTTCTAATAATTTTTTTAAATTCTTAAAAACTATAATCACGCCCATTATTAAAGGTTAATTATTTGTAAAAAATGACTTGTATACATTTTTTATGGTACCTAGAATAAAATGATGGTCAAGAATAAAATTTGTACTTCATTTTGCAATATATATATATATATATATATATATATATATATATATAT
>CAKNYM010047278.1:49592-108877 GCA_932195095.1 Andricus curvator | reverse complement strand
ATATATATATACCATTAAACCATTTCCCTTTCAGGGTAGGCGTGACACTACCCGATTCGGGTAGTGTTTCTAGGTTTTTCTTGTAGTTATAAATAACTACAAGTGTGGGCTCACCACACCCACGATGTGCCAACAGCACTCATGTCAGTATTCTTGAATGGTCACCCATCCAAGTACTAACCGCGTCCAACGCTGCTTAACTTCAGTGATCTGACGAGAACTGGGTTTTTCAGCGTGGTATGGCCGTTGGCCATATATATATATATATACATATGAATAATAGGGTGGATCAAAAAAATTGTTCATAAATTAAAACACCTTCGCGCCATAAACTTTGCTATTATGTCCCTTGCAACGTGTATACAATTGGAAATAAATCAATTAATATGTTGCGGTTGGGCAGAGTCCAAACGGAATTAAAAAAATTATTAATCCCAGATTTTTGGAAACATCGTGAATGTCATTTTTGCTTCTTAATCTGCATAATATGCCTAATTTTTACAATTTTTTCAGATTGTTCATTTCAGTTTATATAGGAGAAATTTAATTCCTTATGGATACCTAAACATGAAGAAAATCTGGAAGCTCTACAAATTATCTGATCTTTTCAATTTTTTGGGAAGTACATTTCAAACATAAGAAAGTTTTTCTATGCCAATGAAAAATTATTTATGATTTTCAGAGCTCCTGGATTTTTTTTATTTTCAGAAAATAATTACACATTCAGTTCATAAAATATAGTTCAAAATAATATAGAATATTTCTGATTTTATTTGAAATTACATCCTGAGTAATATTATTTTCATTTAAACAAATATAAATCTAAACTACGCTGTGATTTTCAATGCTCTGAACAAAAAAATCAATGAAGTTGTAACTTTTGAAAATTATATCATTTTAAGCAAATTTTAGTTGAAAAAATTAGAAATTGAACCATTTAAGATTTCTTTAAACTGTAAACTTTTTAGATTGGAAGTTAACTTATTTTAATCCACAGTCCTTTTAAATTAACAATTGTTCAGATGGTATTTAGACTTGAAAATTCAAACCTTTCTCTGACAAATTATTTTTTTTTTAAATGAAACAATGCTATTCGTAACATTAAAAATGTAAATGTAGCTTTTTAAAGGTTCAAGAATTAAGGGCTTTCTATTCCAAACAATTAAGTTTCAAATTGTTTTACTTTTAATATTTCAATTTCAATCGTTCTTTTTTTAATTAAAAAATTTCAAATTAAATTAGTTACAATTGTAATCGTTTAGAATGAAACAGGATACTACATTGGAATGTTAAAAATAATGAATCAATTTGTATTGACAGTTGATCGATTTGAAATATTTTTTATTTAAATTTTTAAATTTTTAACTCTTTTAATTTTTTGTTGTTTGTCATGTTTTTAGAGAAAAAAGATTGTCAACAAAAGAAGTTTAAAACTTACAATGAATAATTATTTAACAATAGTAATGTATATGAAGATATTTTGTGTAATTCAATTTTTTCTTGCTGTCGCCTATCACGAATTTTTTATAAATGAATGATTTTGAAAAAATAATGGCTCATTTTTACGGGCAAAACATATCGTATACTGTAATTTCCTTTCCAGATCTTCAAGATGAGAACGTTTGAAAAAAAAATTATTAGCAGTGAAGAATTGTGGTTTACGCACGAAATACTCTAAAAACCGTTTTAATTGGGTTTCGGTGGCCTACTGGACAGTCCTCGATGTCTTTTTCGGTCATTTCTTCAACCTCGCCACTGTCCATATTTATTTTCCCCCTTTTTAGGTTCGGAGAATCACTGATAAATAGTGCACGAAAAATCTGTTTTCTAGTTGGTAATTTTTCCAATATTGCACAGACGTCACCGTTGGGCGTTGATAATACAATTACGTCTTCGGTTGGCATGGGCATAAGGACATACTTTTCGTTTCTCAATCGAATTGGTTTAGCGGGAGGAAAAACGTATCTACGAAGTTCGAATATCCGGTTCGGACTCTTGCGGGGAATAAGTCGAATGGATCCAAGTTCATCAAATTTATATCCAAGTACACGACGAAAAGTATGCCTGAGAACAGGAAACATGAACCTAACACGAAGAGAAGTCTCGTCAGGTGGTGCAGACCCGGCAGAAGAATGCGGTCTGGCAGAAGGAGACCTGGACCTGGCACGAAGATTGGAGTCGACAGATGAGCGAGACCCGGCAATAGTATAAGGTCTGGCAGGAGAAGAAGAAGAAGTTTCACAACGAGGAAAACCAGGGTTAGGGTCGCCATCAGGAAAACACTTGGACTGTAAACCTAATTCTGCAACAAGAAATAAAGGATTACATTTTTTTAGTGAATGCAGACGTATTTTTATCCATTATGAGTTTGTTGGTTGAAGATTCATCATTTTAGTTGAAAATTCAACACGGGTTAATGTACAACAACTTGTTCAGGATCATACATGAACCTGCATAGGAACTAATCCGGGAGGCTTCGCTAATGGCTTGGCTTTGATTGTGAGTTTGATATTCAACGAAATAAAAGGAGGGCAACTTTATGGCTGTAAGGGACCTGAGTTTACGCTATTACTTTCTGTAAAGGACCCTATACTGATATACGTGTTTCTGTACAGGATCCCGCGCCTATATTTACTTCGCACAAGAACTTGTACAGACTGGATCATTCAAATGTTTCTTTGTCAGTGCAGCTTCATTAGCCCCTTTGCAGGATGGTGTACACTTTCCTTAACTAAATTCCTGCGCAGGAACCGTCTAGATTACATTAACAGGTTCGTGTGCGGAAAAATGTGCAGGATTCTCCAAGGTACAGGACTTTTCAGCTGTTATACGATAAATGAGTGATCTCTTTGGATATCATTTGGTAAGAATTCCTCTTATATTTTATTTATTTATTTATTCTCATACAGTCTCCTACTAATACATTAATGATTTTTAGTGAGCCGATTCTTGATAGGTCGTGTATTTGGCTTTCAGAAAGAACTCTCTAACTTGTTCACCTCCGCAATCAAGAAATAGTAACACAAAGTCAAGATTGAGTGCATTTTAGCTAATTCTCCAACTTGAAATTATTTCACTTTCAAGCTTCAAGAAATTAACAGTGAACATCACAATAATTTTCATTCGTTTTCCCTTGAGTGAACAGTAGCTTTGAGATTCGTAACACCTATACTCGATTTCGCAAGTAAACTTTCTAGTCTGCTCGTTCGTGCTACAAGTCAAATTGAATTGATACTCGCTTTCAGAAGTAGACTCCTTGACCTGCCTCAAGAACACTCCTTCATCAGGATTTTGGCGAAGGAAACTGTACATGATCCTGCAAAGGAACTTGCATCGTTAAAGGAATCTTTGAATGATCTCGTACAGATTCCTGTACAGGTACCTTTCCGAAGTGAGTTGAGGCGCGGGTTCCTATGCAGAAACACGTATAGGGTCCTTTACAAGAAACTACCGGGAAAACTCATGTCGCTTACAGTTATAAAGTTGCCTTCCTTTTGTTCCCTTGAAAAAACAAATCACTATCGCAAGAGCGAAGTCACTAGCGAACCCTGGCGGATAAGTTCCTCTGCAGGTTCATGTATAGGATCCTGAACAAAATCCTGTACATGAACCCACATATTACTTCACTAAGTGAAGAAACCTGTATAGGATAATTCAAAGGTTAGCTTGCATACAGGTTACTTTGCAGGATCATACACAGTTTTCTTCTCAAAATTCCTGCACAGGAACCGTCCAGATTACCTGTTCAGGTTCGTGTACAGGTTCGTGTACGAGAACATAGGCAGGATCCTCCGAGATACCTCTACAGAAATTTTCAGCTGGGGCCTGTTTTTTAGCAAAGCTATTTTAGACGAACATTAGAAAAGTTAGAGCATTTTGACAAAATTTTTAGACCATTTTTTCCACGATTTAAAAATTCTTTGTATGGCTGTTCATAGCGCTCGGAAATTCGAACAATATATCATCACGACTCTTTTCTATAAAAAGAAAATCATCAGAGTTATAGCATTTTCAAAATTTAAAAAAAAATAAAATTTCTAGCCAAACTCGACACGATACGAAACAATGTCAGAAAAATAAAAACTTTGCTTTTTGAAAGCCCTAAAGGATTATCATAACAACAATTTGGAATTTTCTTGAAAAATCAGAATTTTAAATTTTGATCACACAAGAAATAATAAAAAATGAAAAATTCCATTATTTCGGTCAAACTATGCCAGATACGAAAAAAGATGGATGAAAAAATGTTGTTCAGCCAAAAAAAAGAGCCAAACATTGTTCATTAATTATTTTTTTAAGGATGCGTAGTTTTTGTTTTAATCGTGAAAATAACAATATAAGATAAAAAATTTAATTTTTGGAAAAACGACGCAAGATACAAAAAAAATTAATACACAACAGTTGCTCGCTTAAAAAAGAGCTACAAATTTTTCACTGATAACTTTTAGATATGATGCCTAGTTTTTGCTTCAATCGTAAAAAATAACATGAACAATAAAATTGTTTTTAATTTTAATTTGAATGTAAATGCAATTTTTTATTTAAAAAACAACACAATGTACGGAAAAAATTAATAAGCAAAAGGTGTTCACCCAAAAAAAATCGACAAATTTGTTGGCAATTATTTTTTCATGTAATGCGTATCAATTGTTCAAATTGTAAGAAATAACCATGAAAATGAACAAATTAAGTTTTTGGATAAACGACACAAGTGCAATAAAATGTTAATTAACCAACATTTGGCACAGCAAAAGTGCATAAGCGCCAATATTTGGCAAAGGAAAGGGGCATAGTCGCCAACATTTGGCCAAGGAAGAGGGCATAAGCGTCAACATTTGGCAAAGAGAAAGGGCATAAGTGCCAATATTTAGCAAAGTAAAATGACATAAGCGCCATTATCTGGGAAAGCAAAAGGGCATAAGCACCAACATTTGGCACAGCAAAGGGCCATAAGCAACAAAGTTCGCAATTCCGAAAGGGCTTAAGCGCCAATATTTATCAAAGCCAAATGACATAAGCGCCAATATTTGGGAAAGCACAACGGCATAAGCACCAACATTTGGCACAGCAAAAGGGCATAAGCAACAAAGTTCACAATTCCGAAAGGGCATAAGCGCCAATATTTAGCAAAGCAAAATGACATAAGCGCCAATATCTGGGAAACCAAAAGGGCATGAGCGCCAACATTTGGCACAGCAAAAGGGCATAAGCAAAAAGGTCGGATTTCCGAAAGAGCATAAGCGCCAATATTTGGTAAAGCAAAAGGACGTAAGCGCCAACATATGGCAAAGCAAAGGGGCATTAGCGACAACGTTTTTCAAAGCAAAAGGGCATACGCGCCAAAGTTTGAAATTCCAAAAAGGCATAAGCGTCAACATTTGGTGTAGGGAAAGAGCATGAGCGCCAACATTAGGAACAGCAAAAGGGCATAAGCGCCAAAGTTTGAAATTCCAGAAGAGCATAAGCGCCAACATTTGGCAAAGCAAATGGACACAAGTGCCAACATATGCATAAGCGCCAACATTTGACAAAGAAACTGGGTATAAGCGCCAACAGTTGAAAAAGTAAAGGGAAATAATCGCCAACATTTAGCATAGAAAAACGGCATAAGCAACAAAGTTCGAAATTCTGAAATGACAAATTTTTTAAATTATTTTTTGAAATTATTTTCCTTCGAAAAAAAGAACTTAATTATGTCGTGCCTTTCCGGAATTTCAAAATTGGCGCTTATACCCATTCAATGTCCCAAATGTTGGTTCTCATGCCCTGTTTGATTACCAAAATTTGGCGCTTATGCCCTTTTGCTGTGCCAAATGTTACCGCTCATGCCCTTTCCCTTTTCCAAATGTTGGCGCTTATTTCCTCCTGCTGTGCCTTTTGTTGGCGCTTATGCCCGTTTCCTTCGCTAAATGCTGACGCCTATGTCCTTTCCCTTTGCCAAATATTGGCGCTTATGCCCTTTTGGAATTCCAAACTTTGGCGCTTATTCCGTTTTGCTTTGTCATATGTTGGCGCTTATGCCCTCTTGGAATTTCAAACTTTAGCGCTTATGCCCTTTTACTGTACCGAATGTTGGTGGTTATGCCGTTTTGGAATATAAAATATTGAGGCGTACGCCCTTTTGCTGTTCCAAATGCTATCGCTATGCCCTTTTTAATTTTGAAATTTGGCTCTTATGCCCTTTTGTATCCTTTTGTATCTTGTTTAAAAAGTGAGAACAATTTAATAGAATGTGTCCACCTTTGAAAATTTCACCGAAGTCCAATGAAAGTACGTTTGACCGTGGGCGAATAGTAGCAGTGTGGCCAATAGCCATGCTTGAGCCATTGTTCATGACCATGGGATGACCATGGGTGAAGATTTACCCAATTTTCAACCACGCTTACCCCACGCCTATCCCATGTTGAGCAATGTTGAGCCATGGTTCACTCAATGAACCATTTCCACGCTGGTTTGGAGGAAATCGATAGCCAAGCGCGGCATCCAACAGACTCTCGTCCTAGGCACACCCAAATTTGCGAGCAAAGCGAGGCGCGCGCACGGCAGACGATTTTTTTTAATAGTCACAATCTATTCTGAAATGATCCGTATTGATGAAAATATTGTTAGGCATGAAATATTTCAAAATAGGTACACACTACTGTAAATTCACCAGCAGCAAAATTAATTAGCTTAAACTTTAAACTCATAATGATGTTTAATGAAAGTAATGATGACGCAGGAACCAGGGACTACACAGAAAAAACTGAGGTTTCTATTAGAACCAATTTATGGTTCCAAAGGAGCTGCAACAAAAAGGAACCTCTGTTGCTGAAAAGGAACCCAAAATGATAAATGGTTTCTGAATGAACTTAAAGTATGAATTCAAATGGTTCTAATAGAGCCTTTTTGTTACTTTTGCCTTGACTCACTTCAAAGATTTTACAAGTTAATGATACACATTTTGCTTTATAATTAGAATTAAATAATATTGCACTGGAAAAAATTTAATGAAGAAACTAAAATCATAGATATTAGTAATTCTTGGAACAAAGATATTGCACATGAAATATGACAGTTTTTGAGGTTAAGTTGAAAATCCGATGTTTTCCACTGAGCATGCACAAGAAGCGCGGGACTATTTAAAATTATATAATATACACTTGCAATATCAGGTTAATATTACATTTTCTTAAGAAGCTAGGTATTTCTATAATTCAATTTAATTTGTTTTAAAAAAGAATAAAAAATGTTTGTTAATATTTATATGTATGACTATTCATAGTATTTATTGAATTTGAATGGGCCCGCGCTTTTTGGCACATGCGAAGTTGAAAACGTCGGCACCCGCCGATGGCCATCTATCGGATATGAACGAACTAAAAAGGAACCCTCAATAAGAGTTCCTTTAGAGCCTCAGTTCTAAATGATCCCAAGTTTTACTTGAGCCGAAACATTACTGATTCCTCAGTTTTTTCTGTGTGGAGATGATTCACATTCAGATTTTTTAAATCGTTTTTTGGACCTTGACATTTTTTCGGGAACCCTTAAGTGTGTATTTCTTGAGGATTGTTTGGGACTCATACGTCATGAAGTAAAATCGCTTATTATTAATTAATAAATAATTGCACGTGGACTCCCAAGTTGAAAATCTGATCGCATCAATTGAGACGTGCAGAGTTGGGAATATCCCATCTGTGTACGTGGAGATTCTGCCATCTGTGAACGTTTCAATTTCAGCGCCCAAGGTTGAGAGTGTTATATAAGTGCACGTGGAAATTAAAACTTTCACATGTGGTTCGATGAGTTCACGGATGTGCACAGTTTCTGATTTGCGTAAAGTTTAAAAAAATGTACTTAAAATGATAGATATATCGTATTATCATATTCACCAATAGAATTAAGGATAACCGCCAAGGGTAAGACCAGAGTACAGACAATCCTCATCTTTTCCAATTAGTGGAACGACTGATTAATGTATGATTTAATAATTTGGTTCACAGTGTAGCTAATGAACATTCTAGTGCTTCATTGACGTATATTACCTCTATTGCAGTCGTTATTTCTAACGTTAAAAGCGTCAGGGTTGTCCTTGTCAGATATTTACACTTGATAAGAGTCAGTTTCAATGAAGAAGATTTGGCTACACGTTTCTTCAAAACTGATGTCACCATTTATATAGTCTTTCATGTTTTAAGCACAGCTGGTTTTTACATGGCAAATTGTTATAATGTCTACTGTATGGCCCATTTAAGGTTATTAAAAACTAAAGAAAAAATCGCGCTATTGCATGTACGTGAAGCAGTCTCCCTTCTGCAGACGTGTGTTTATTTTAAGTGGAGCGTCGCTTATCACGTGATAATAAATGAATCGTCTAGTTGCAAAACCGGCCCACTCCTCGAGTTTGAGAAATACGGTTTTGCAGTTTTTTGGGTCCTAAGTGAACTTTTTAATCAACTGGAAACAAGAAACCATGAAAAAACTGCTCGAATCCCTGTTTTATATGCCTTTGAAAATCACGATTTGCTGCAAAACCGCTCAAATCTCCATGCTGAAAATGGCCGCTCATTTCGTGTAGTGTTCACCTACATACTTAAGGAAAGGAAGTTTGTGGAAGAAGTTCCTTTTAATCAAGCAAGAAATAGGAAAACCTTTTTGAAACATACTGCCCTAATGTCTTTAACAACTAAAGAGTTTTGGTCGCCATCTTATTCTGGCTAATTGTGACAGAAAATCAGCTTTCCTCTACAATTTTGTTTTTTTGAGATGGCTGGCTTTGCAACTAGACGATTTAATTACATCAGCAAAGTTTTTAAAAATAAGTTCAAATAATTTTTTTAATTTTTAAAAAGTATACTTTTTAAATTTTAGCGGAAGAATAAGGCTTTCTGATTGGGACAGCGTCGGAAGTATAGATAACTCTGATGTGTACAATTGATGAAGGAATTAATATGTTCAGCCAAACAACCTTAGCTACAAAAAGAAAAGAAATTTGAGTTTATATAGGACATATTTAGTTCTTTATGGAGACCTAAAAATGAAAAAAAAATCTGGAAGCTAAGAAAATTATCCGATCTTGTTAATTTTTTGTGAAGTACATTTTAAACATAAGAAAGTTTTTTTGTGCCAAAGAAAAATTATTTATAATTTTTGGAGCTTCTAGATTTTTCTTACATTCAGGTGTACAAAAAAAAATAAATTTCTCCTATATTAACTCAAATGGAAAATTTAACAAAAATTGTAAAAATTAATCATATTATTCAGATTCGGAAACAAAAATAATATTCACGATTTTTTAAAAACTCTGGAATTAAAAAATGTGTTATTCTACTTCTATTTGAAATTACATCATCCGTAATATTATTGTCATTCTTGAAAATAAAAATCTACGTTAAGCTATGATTTACTTAAACTGTAAACTTTTTTAATTAGAAGGTCAATTATTTCAATTTAGAGTCCATCCAAATTAACAATTGTTCAGTTGTTATTTAGACTTAAAAATTCAAAACTTTCTCTCACAAATTAAAATTTAAAAAAATGAAACAATGATATTCGTAACGTGAAAAATTAAAAATGTAGCTTCTTAAAGTTGCAAGAATTTAAGCTTCTCTATTTCAAACAATTCAGTTTCAAACTGTTTAGTTTTTAATATTTCAATTCAAATTGTTCGTTTTTTAATCAAAAAATTTCTCATTGAATTCGTCAAAATTGTAATAGTTTAGGCTGGAACAGAATAAGATATGAATTTGAATGAAAGTGTTTTATTATTAAACAGATACAGAATAGTCTTGTAAAATCAATTATTGTTTCAGTTTTAATTTTTGAACTTTAGTTGAAGGTTAGAAATACTGAATCAATTTATATTGACAGTTGGCCAACTTCAAACAATTTTTACTAAATGTTTTGAATTTCAAACTCTGAATTTTGTATTGTTTAAGCAGTTGTCGTGCCAAAAATCAGGTATCTGGAAAGAAAAAGTTGTCTATGCATAAACGTGGGATAAGCATGAATACCGAGAGCAAAGGGCCAGATATAACAGATGGGCGGGTTGAACAAAAAAATTATTAGCAGTGTAAAGAATTTAGTTCACGCATGAAATACTCTAAAGACCGTTTTGATTGCATTTCGGTGGCCTACTGGACAGTCCTCGATCTCTTTTGTGGTCATTTCTTTAACCTCACCGGTGCCCATATTTATTTTACCCCTTCTTAACTTCGGTGAATCATTTGTAAATAGTGCACGAAAGACCTGTTTTCTGCTTTGCACTTTTTCCAATATTGCGCAGACATCACCGTTGGGCGTTGATAATACAATCAGGTCTTCGGTTGGCATGGGTATAAGGACAAACTTTTCGTTTCTCAATCGAATCGGTTTGTCGGGAGGAAAAACGTATGTTCGAAGTTCAAATGTCTGCTTTGGATTCGTATGAAGAATAAGTCGAATGAAATTAATTTGATCAAATTCATATCCAATTACGCGAGGAAAAGTTTTCCTGAGAGCAGAAAACGTAAGCCTAGCAGGAAGAGAAGTTTTGGCAGGTGGTGGAGATCCAGCAGAAGAACGAGGTCTAGCAGGAGACCTGGACCTGGCACGAAGAGTGGAGTCCACAGGTGGTCGAGACCCGGCAGTGGAATAAGGTCTGGCAGGAGAAGAAGAAGGTCCACAACGAGGAACATCGGGATTAGGGTCAGCATTAGGAAAACACAAGGACTGTAAGCTTAATTCTGCAACAAAAAGTAGAGGATTACATTTTTTAAAAGAATACATTTATTAAGGCCATGTTATACATGAGTCACGTGACCTAAATTATCGATAATTTTTTTTGCAACAACTCACGTCCACACCGAATGAGATATCGAGTTGAAATTTTGGGGAAAGCCTCAGGAAACAATAATGTACGTTTGTATACAACATTTGGAACGAAATTCAGAAAAAAAAATTTTTGAAGAAATTAAAACCGGAGCAATACCGGCATTTTTTGTGCAACAACTCATGTCCACACAAAATGAGATATCGAGTTGAAATTTTGGGGAAAGCATCAGGAAACTGTAATCTGCGTTTGTATACAACATTTGGCTCGAAATGTCGAAGAAAAAAATGTAATGAATGAGGAAATTCACAAAAATACCGACCGTGCTGTAGAACTCTGTAACCAATTTTCAGTGTTCCCAATTAAACATTTTTGAGGTTCTGGCTCACATGTCTTGAGGAAAATGATGCAAACATCGGTTGCAATAATTACACTTGATAATATTTTCTGGTTTGGTGCAAATAAACAAATTGATATTTGAAATATCCGTGGTGTCAGCACTGTTGATAATGCAGATCGCTTGATTGCCGGTCGATATTTGTTATTCCAATAATAACTTTTTTTTCTTCCCCCACTCTATGCTTTACCACACACTGTCCTTTTATATTTATTGATATTTTCCCCAATTTTTTCCGCTCTATTTTAACTTTTATTTTTAAATATGGGACAAAAAATATCGATCTCAGGACTGGCTGGGTCACGTGACTAATGTATAACATGGCCTTAAGGGACCTGATTCTACTGTCACTCATTATTAATTCTTCTCGCTAAACGTCTTTGGCCCCTGGAATCTTTTCAAACAAATTTTAATTCTAAAAGTATATATTCTTATAGGAAACTGAATTGTGCTCATTCTTTTTTGGACGAAAAAGTTGTAGCTTTTGCCGTTTTCGAAACATGCTTGAAAACCCCGTTTTTAAGGAAACAAATTTTTTGTTTACACATTATACATTACTACATGACCACTTTTTGAAATCGTTGTACTAATTGTTTTTAACACCACAAAACAATCGTAAAAACAGATTTCTGCAGAAATTAAAATGAATCTTTTATATTATACCTACTCTTTCTAGTTCTGATTTTTGGAACCATCATTACCAATCCAATAGGAGTGGTAGACGACAGACGAACGGGCATAGGACCGTGTTTATTTAATAGTTTTCAACGTAGCCTACGAAACCATGAAAAAATAGAGGTTTTGGCAAAACTCTCTAATATTTGCTTTAGTATTTATTTTAGTTTTTAAATTACCTGGTACAGGATATGGCCATATTGGTTGATTCATTGGTTCTGTAAGAAGAAATATATGAATTATTTATTAACGAATTCTTTCGATGGGTAAGAAAATCGGACAAAATGTTTAGATACAAAGACAAAGAGTATTTCAATACAATATAAATTAAGTTTTCTATAATAAGGGTTTAGATTAAAAACTATTCAAACTTTAATTCTTGCTGTACATTGTTGACTGTAAATAATTAGAAATTGAATTTAAAGGAGCATTCTCAAAAGAATTAAAAAAGTTTAAGATGTTTTATATATTGTGTCATCATTCAAATGAAAACTCAAATTTACGATGTTTAATTTGCAACTTTAGTAGGGACAGTGTGGTTCATTTCAGAGCAGATCCTCTGATCGGTGTTGCGGCCTATTTGAAAAAAATATGCCGGCTCCAATATAGGTAATCTCTCTGATTATTAATTATCTAGAACAATATCGAGTTGCCAATCAAAAAATGCCATTAAGGCTGTTGAAATGGTTTCCAAAAAATGAGGAAATTTGTGGAGCACTCAAAATCTATCACTAACATTCGATAAATCGGGATTGAGGTTTTAAAAATGCTCTTTGAACATTTTCTAGATCTCGGAAAGTAACTACTACTAAACAGTGAGAGTGGAAAAATATAACAACGACGTGAAGTGTGAAGGTAGCCGAATTACGCCATCACGCGATGATAGCTGATAGCTTATGCGTACACCGATAATGCACTGTCAGTAAACGGGGTCTCGGAAGAGGAAAAGTGTACAAGTGATAAAAGGATGCCGCTGTGAACTCGCTGATAATAATTACGAATAATTTTTAAGTTTTCCTTAGAATTATTTAGCAGCATGCAGATGCGACTTTTATTGACAGTGCATTTTCGCACTATGATCAAGCTATCAGCTGTCATCGCGGCTTGGCGTCAGGCGGCCTCCTTCATACTTCACGTAGTTGCAGCTTTCGTATTTTTTTCAAAAAATCACAGACTTAACCAAAGTTCTGCCACCGCGAAACCTTTTTCGGGGTCCAGAAGGTACTCAAAGTGCGTTTTAAAAACCTTAATCCCGATTTATCGAATCTTAGTGATAACGTTTGGTTGCTCCACAAATTTCGCCATTTTTTTGGAACCCGTTCCAACAGCCCCAAGGTCATTCGTCAATCTTGTTAAAATCTACTAAACATCCTGATTACTACTCCCGTATCATCTAAAAACAAATTGATTCCTTGTGAAAATGACCTAAACTTTTCGAACTTTGGTCTAACATGGTTGACCGATCAAGTCTTTAAAAAAAAAACGGGAGGACGGAAAGCTGAATCGGATTAGTATTATATCCATTGTCCCTATGGATGTTATTAGGGTGTTTTAAGATTTCTATTGCTTCTCTATGTTTTCTAGGCAAAATATTGTACGTTTTTGCGATGACGGTAGTTTGTCAAATAAAATTCTATGTCCTGTTTCGACATGATACTCAGCTAGTGCTGATGGCGTGAAATGTTTTAGCCTGAATTTACTTGCATGTTTCTTTACACGTTGGCTCACTGCCATCCCGGTTTCTCCTATATAGACTTTGCCACAGAAACAAGGGATTTTATATACTCCCAATTCACTGAGAGGTGCCTTTTTTTAGCGTTGTTTAGAAGTTCTTCTATTTTCGCAGGTGGCTTAGATATGGTTTGGATGTTGTGTTTGCTGAGAATTCTTCCCATTCGTTCTATGATACCTTGAATGTAGGGTAGGATGGTGGTCATTTTTCTCTCTCTTTTCCATGACTAGGTTGTTGCCTTGTTTTTTGTAAGTGTATTTTCTTATTGCCTTATCAATTTTTTTGTTTCTGTAATCGTTTTTTATTCGGATTTGTTTAACGTTTTATAATTCCTTTTGTGAGTTATCTTTATCTGTTATGGAAACATCTCTGTATACAAGGCAAGGGAGTTGATGACCGACTACTTTTGAGATGTGCGGTGGTGCGAGGAGCCATGTAAGTATCCGTTCGTATGGGTGGGTTTTCTGTAAACTTCATGTCCTAATGTGTTATCAGAGCTTTTGTAAACTAGTACGTCCAAGAAAGGCAATTTTCCAATCAAGTTGGACCAGCTCCCACGATGGGGCGCTCTGGCCAATCACAGGCATCGTAGAGAATATATATAAGAACAACATAACCTAAAGCTTCAGTTTCAGGTTAGCCCTGCAGAAGTTAACTGAAATGTTCACGAAACGTCGTCTAGATTTGTAGCTTTGCACACGATTGAAACACAAAAAACCTCCTTTGAATTTATTATAGCTATATTTGTCTATATTTTTCAATCATTTTTTTTTTCCTACAAATTCATTGAAAGATACTTTGTTACATTGAATCGGACAATTAGTCATTTGAACGAAAACTGACCTTTTTCTTAAAAATTTACATTTTTACGGAAATGTGATTTCCATCATAAATAATATGTTTGTAAACAATTTTATTTATATTTATCATGAGAACTTGAAAAAAAGTGATTAAGAAGAAACTTACTTCAGCTTCCAGAGGACCAATACTTATCGGTATGTGGGGGCTTACTTAAAGAAAAGAAAAGGAATAATTCCAGAACGACAAAATTGAGCGTAATTTTTATAGAATGAAATCTAACTGAACAAAAACTTTTTCTAATCAATGTGAAAAAATTGTCTATAAAAATACAAATTATTCAGAGAATTTGTATGACGTTCAAATATTTAACTATAAGCGACATCCTTGACCAAATTTAGAAAAAAAATCAGATTCTTTTGTCACATTTCCATCAAAATGTACAAATTCTTCAAGTAATTGCATAATGGTTTTACCCTAAAACGTTGCTCTTAACAATGACAAAGTACCACAACAATTACAGAAAAAGATGAATTTTAAACATTTACGTACTTCCGAACAAAATGGACAAGAAGATAAAGTGTGCTGTTTGAACAAAGCTTTTTCTGGGCTTCAACAAGCCGGTAGAGAGTGATATCAAAAACTCGAAACTTTTCTCCAAACTATAGGAATGGTTTGATCAGGAGCGGATCATTGCATGTACAAGTTAAATGACGAAAGCAGTACCGTTATCATAGACGACTGAGTGTTTGATTTGCTCATCGGCGCAGACGAATTACCAAAAATCATCCAAATCAAAAGGGACTCAGGTGAAAATTCCTGTACGTGAAACTTCCTGTAATCTTGAAGGTTCCTGTGTAGGAAATCGGCAAAGGAAACTGTATATGATCCTGCAAAGGAACCTTCACAGACAAAGGAATCTTTGAATGATCCTGTGCACATCCCTGTACAGGTTCCTTTGCGAAGTACATTGAGGCACGGGATCCTGTACAGAAACACGTATAGGGTACTTTACAGAAAGCCATCGCGAAAACTCATGTCAAATTGCTGCACAGGAACCGTCAAGATTACCTATGCAGCTTCGTGCACAGGAACATGTGCATGATCCTCTGAGGGTTCTGTATGGCAATTTTCAGCTGGGTTACTTGGGGAAAAATTTTAAATGAAGGATTTTGGGCAGCTCAGCGATATTCTCAGAAGAAACGTCATGATAGATGCCAGATAATAGTGACAACGAAGATGTCTCCACAAAATTTTAAAGAGATTCTCTATGAAGGATTTCAAAATAGAATCTGCAACCATGGACCCATCTCTATAATTAACCAAGAACAGTGGTCTGAAGAATGAAGAAAAGTCCGCATGTTTCTTTTGCAATCCTGGCCCGACGCATTCGAATTAAGTGAAACGTGTTCTTCAGTATTTGCACGGTACTATTGATCACGGTATTTAATACAGAAAAACTAGAAAGATAGAAAGTCTTATTCTGATACATTTGCCATATTTCTAGAAAGACCAATACCATGGGATTCTAAAAAAAAAACTGTGACACTTTCAACAATGGAAGCCGAATACATGGCATTGTCTGACGCTTGTAAAGAGGCCTTGTATCTTCAGAAACTAATTTCCGATTTGTCATTTACAGAGTTTTGCTGTCACTGCTATTCTTGTACACTGTGATATCCAGAGTGCGATTCATCTCAGCAAGGGTGACACTAATCACAAACGCAGCAAGCATGTGAACTTGCGCTACCACTTTTTTCGGGATCTCCTTGAGAAGAGGGACATTAAAGTCAACTGTATTCCAACTCAACAGATCATTATTCATAAAATATTTGATGTTTGAACCATGAACATGAATTTCAATCCAAGAAGATTAATTTCTAATAAGTTTGTTAAAGATGTAAAGTAGAGACCATTATGGGGCTTTTGTGTATAGTATTTTCAAACGTATTGTTATTCGCATCTCATAATAGAGGGTAGGTACATGTTATTTCAGGTATGCCCATTTTTTTGTTTGAAAAGTAAGGGGGTTAGTGGCAAAGTTTATAGTAACTTTTAGAGAACTTGTAGTTTTTTCTTTAAGTAAGATAACGGCAACGAGGTAATTTGATTTGCTATGTAACGCCACTATAACGAGTTGCATTTAGAAAAAGTTACTTACCCAACCCATATTGTTCGGCTGATCCGCTTGGTTGACTGGAAGAAAATTGGCCACTCCGGCGACAAGACAATTTTTGACGTGGAAGAAATGCAGGTGGATGGTCGCTCTGCAAACTTAGTTCTGTAGGAGCAAATAGAAATGAATCAATTTTTTATTTTTAATGCTGACACTGAGAAAAACGTGCTAGAGAAATTGCAGTTCCATTTATTCAAGCTTATGTATTGTGACGTTGCAGATTTTGCAACGCACAACATTCAATCCTGAACATAAAATGAATAGATGTCTAGGACTTCAGGGATCGTACGTTGCTCCATGGCACGATATTGTAACTGCCTGCTTTTGGAGGCTTAGTTATCTAATTGTCCTAATTAATGAATTTAACTAATTAATTACGAGAGGTAATAGTAGTAATATATTCAATGGTTCTTTTATTATCTTATGCCTGCACTAAACTATTTTTACATCACAGGTCCCTAGTCTCTGGCTAAAATCATACTGTACTATATTTTACATGAATTATACGAAATATAAAAAGAAAATTGCTATACAAATCTTTACTTTATTATTAGATATTTGTCTCACGGACAAGTTTAGTTATGGAAATAGCGATCGCGTCAATTAAAAGTGCGAATGATACTGCACTTCGGGCAGTCTTTAAACTCTCTCTTTTATAATATTAAAAACTACAAAATTACATGTAAGAATGCTTTTTATCGACTAACTTTCTTTTTTTTTGTCTCTTATATTTTATTCAGGTAACTAGAGTCAAAATATTATAAACTTTATTATTCAAATACACAAGGAATATTTTACTGATGTAATTATAGTATCGGTCATTAGGTTACGATCTGTCGCTCAGATGCATCAAGTTAATCCGCTCAAGGGCTATGAGAGCACGCTGGGACCCTACCACATGGGCTGAGGAATACTCAAGCCTCAGAGAGAGGGAGAGAGAGGGAGAGAGAGAAAGCGAGGGGAGGCAGAGCGGGAGAGAGAGGGGGGAGAGGGAGGGCGAGCTCGAATTTCAAAAATTATTTACTCAGTCCCTTTTAACCTGACAAATTATTTATTTCACTCTAAGATTTGCATCCCATGATTTTCGCAACCAATTCGACCAGTATAACTCCTCCTTTGCTTGTAAATCGCTGGGGTACAATTGTTTGACCTTCTAGACTATGGTCCTTAACTATGCTGACCTAGGACTTCGGTGTAACCTCCGCTTTGCTCAATAGTTAAGGAACATAGTTTTCAAGATTCAAGAAAATATTTCTATACGGCAATATTGATTTTGCTCAAAATTCAATGTGAATACTCAAAGTGATTTTTTAATTCCGAGTCTCAAAATCGCTTTTAAAAGAATTCTACGACTTCAACCGAAAGAGTCAAGATCGCTTTCACAAAATTGAATACCCTTTTTAAACAGTCTTCGGCAATACGATCGCCTTCGACTCTTTTAAGGGTCCTTCACTTTTGGAATTGGGTGAAGCTTGTGCGGCAAGGTAGAGAGGATACAATCCTCAGACCTTCCCACAAGGTTTTCACCCTGAGATCCTGGATATTTAGGCACAAGATTTCAGAATGGCATTTTGCTGCTGGGTAGCGCCTTTTATGCTCGCTGTTCCACTTCACCCTCTCTCGCTTGCGTAACATCGCCCGAGTGGGAGTTCTGGAGTCTGCGCTTTGAAGTTTCTCCTGTGTGATGCCACTTTCTACTCGTACCACGCAGGAGCTGCTTGTTTTTCCTATGCTCAGGCTGCCCTTGTAACTCACAGATTACAATATGTTAATATTTTCATAACTTAATTTAGGATAATTTGTTTCGATTTTCATTTTTATTGTATGTATCGCCTCCTCGGAATCAAACTCATCGATGGACAGCGACGGACATAAAAAATTGAAGAACTTTGGGACATTTAACTCTGATCATTACTTCAAGGGCAGCGAAGGTAGGATTTTTAGAGGAAAATCCCAATGCTTTAATACTTATAGGGTATCAGGACGCTTTAGAAATTGTCTGTCCAATTGGACGTGCCAAAAAAATGTCCATAATTCCACCTGCATATTACACTTATGTCAAGTTGCCCGATTATCTTCAATCATATACGAATAATATGAAGCTAGTTGTTCTTTGTAGAAATTAATATTTTGATCATCAGAAAGTGTATGGAGTAATAGTGCAGAGCTTACAAGTTATTGAACAAACAGTTGAAGGAACCCTTATATATTGAATCTTATAACACAGCTTTGAAAGAAGTTAAAGAAAGCCATCCAGGTAGCACAAATGTTTCCTTGAACATTCCTGGAACATTCCAGTAAAAGCTTCGGAGAATTCCCAAAAATGTTCCAGGAAGATTCTCGGAAGTAGGTAAGTGTCAGCGTATCCAGGAAGGTTCCCAAAGAAGGTTCCAGGAATGTCCATGAAAAATGTTCCAGGAAGGTTCCCGGAAGTAAGTAAAAGTCTGCGTATCAAGGAAGGTGCCCAAGGAAAGTTCCGGGAATGTTCGTAAAAAATGTCCGGATAATATTAATTATTTTTATATAATACGAAAATATTTCACGAACATTCCGCGAAGGTTCCTGGCAGTAGGTTATTATATAAATTTTATTAATTTAATGAATTAAATTCTTTACGAGCATTCTCCGAACCTTCCTTGGGAATCTTCCTGGATACGCGGACATTTACTTACTTCCGGAAACCTTCCTGGGACATTTTTTGGAATTCACCGAACCTTACATTGGAATGTTCAGGACAACTTTTGTGCTATCCGGGCATCTTAAAAACTACCAGAATGTTAAGTTCAATTCGGTATTTGATGAATTATCTACGTGTCACGTACGTAATCCAGATTTACCTCCCAGCCTTGGACACAATTTATTTAAAGGCGTAAGTATAGTACACCATTGAGCCATTTCCCTTTCAGGGTAGGCGTAGTGCCGTATAATTTGAAACTATTTATAAATACTTTTGTGCAGAAAAAATGGTTTTTTATTTCGAAAATTAGTAATCAAATTAAAAAATTTCTTTTTCAAGTGATGATTTAAGAAACAAGCCGCACATATTAGAAGAAAGAAACAGTAAAATAGCAGTTAGAGCCCGTAAAGTTTCACAATATCTGGGATTTTTCCCTTATTAGAGTTTTTTGTTGAAAATTCATATTTCTTGGGTAAAAAATATACGCGTCATTCCTTGACAACAACTTTTAAAGAAAAATATAGATAATATGATATACAAAAGTTTTGTATTTATATGAATTTAAAATTCAAATAAAAAATTGCGTGAGACAAAAAAAAAGAATAATCGTGTTTATTTTCTAGTGTACCTCAAATTATAGATATGATTTTATATTATTACATATTTACCAATAGAATCAAGGAAAACGGCAAAAGCGAGGAATAGAATGCCGACGGTGATCCTCATTTTTTACTAGCCGTGCAGATGAGAGAAGATGGCAGTAGATGATATTGATGTAGCGAGAAAAGGAATTTTCTACAAGATGTTTCCATATATATACTAGTGGGCTTTTCGTATTCCACGTAGGAAATTTCGATTTGCTGACTCCCCCTTTTTGACCTTCTACCGCTCCCGTCCGAAAAACTATCCGCGTCGTATATGGACGGCCGCTAATCACTATCTCACTCGACATCCCAAATTCCAGTCTAGAGACAAACACTTATTTATTTAACAATAAAGTTCCATATAGGTTTTATTGTCTATTTCGTTGTATACCTGTACCTCATAGAACAAATAGCGATATCTGAAAAATTATATCAACGTACGAATACAGTTTAATCGAAGGTTCCAGAAAACAGATCTTTATTCGTACAACTTTATCTCTTCCAAGGCTTCAATTACAGACCCACATAGACAAAAATTCTGGCCTGGGGGTCCGGCCATTTTTACTATGTTTTTGGGGTCGCTGAAACCGAATCCGAAGTCCATTTTATATACCTATCATTTGCTATTTGTTATTTATAATTTTTGAAGTTTTGTGGTTATTGGAATTTTAGGTTATGAAGTAAAGAGGTTATGGGGTGAAGGGGTGAATAAATCAAATGCTTATGGCGTTAAGAGATTTTGAAGTTCAATATATTATGTATAACGGGCTAATTGGACTTGAATTATAAGATTTTTTAGGGTTATGTCAAAAACCTGACATATCTCGGAGAAAAAAATCGGTTCGGGATGATCAAAAATGGAAATTGAAGGTAAAAAGGAGTACTAAACGATGGCGTGGGCATTTTTTAGAAAAAAATTGGGTCACATAGTCCGGTCTTTGGGTACAACTTTTGTGGGCCTGTGTTATCAGTAGAAAGTAGCCTTTTATGTATTAAAAACAATTTGCGTTAAAAAACCGTAAAAAATAATAATTAGTGGCAAAAACTCACAAACCCCAATTTTTCACTAATCGGGTTTTTTGGGACCCTGTAAAATAGAGTTATGGGGATGGTATTTAAAAGTACTTATATTCATTTTTATTCTAAAGCTAATTGTGAATATATTTAATAAAAACGTATTATTTCCTTATAAGTAATACGTGTTAAAGTTCATGGGGCTTGCGAAACCTCTAAATATCTTTTTGTAAAAAAACGCATTTAGTTTTGTGTGAATTAAAAAACATTTGCGGGCGATTTGTATCAAAGTTCGAGAACAACAATTTTGGACCACTTTTTTTGTCAGTAAGCTGCCACGTTACATTAAAATCTATTGAGAATTGTACTGACAATCCACTAAAGTTCAAAAATACGTGATTATTCCAGATAAGGATTTTTCGTAGCTTTTTTATACTTGGTGAATATTCATAAATAGAAAAGGTGATTTATTAAAATGTTCATCTTTATTGAAACGGTACAAAGGTAATCATGATACTTGTAAATAATCTACGTCACCTCCACCAAGTTAACTTGTTTACAAGAGATTTTGCTTTAAAATGTTAAAATAAAATTATGTACACACTTAATCTATTTTAACTTGCTTTATTCGCACATCGTGTCTCGGTTCGCAGAAAATATTTGATTACCTTTTAATGAATTTTAACTAACATGAGCTCATTGTATGGCGTAATATATTTCTATCATGTCTAGTCTTTACATTTTTATTTAATATTATTTAGCACATTTTTCAGTTTGGAAAACTAGTAATCAAGAATTTCAATAATTTTTCCTGAATACAATAATTTCCATAAAAACGTTACAAACAATGAAGAATCGTTTCGAGAAAAAAATGGAAGGGAGATCCCAGTTTCCAATCTCCTCTAAAGTTGGTTTGAATTCAGAAACAAAACAGTTTTTTACATTATCATCAGAGAATATTATATTTGTGTAAAATTCGACCTACCGCCCCCTTCACCCCCTGTTTTTCTCAAATGTCTGCGTTTTGAGACCTTCTGAACCCGAACAACGCGCGTCCTAGGCGCGTTTAAACTTGTGAGGAAAGCGAGCCGCGCTTGTCATCATAAATCAATTTATATTTACAGTTGATCAAATTAAAACTTTTTTATGGAAAGTTTTAAATTTCAAACTCTTTTAATTTTTCGTTGTTTGAGGCAGTTTTCGTGCCAATAATGTTTAATTGAAAATAACATTATCAGAAATATTATTTTAATTCCTAAATGTATAAAGATGGTTGTGATTGGTGGCCTTTGATCTAAGACCAAAGGCCATCAATCACTACCATCTTTATACATTTATTCTTATAAATCGCTCTAATTCGAAAAACAAATTTAATTCTTAAAGTCATGAAAAAACGATTTTTTTAGAGATCTCATTTTTGGCACGACAACTACCTTAAGTCTTCGAAAGTGAATTCCAAAATTCTTCAAATTAAAAATGTACGATTAAAAAGAAAAATGATTCAAGCAAAATATTTTAGAATTACGCATTGTAAACTGAATGATTATATAATTGAAAAAATTAACAAGTGAACTTAACATTTGGAAAAAGTTGAAAGTTTAATATTTAAAGTGACTGAAAAGATTTTTCTTTGAAAAGTTTGTACAATTCTCAATCAAAAATAAATGTTCTCTTATTTCCTCTAATTTTAGAAGATCTATGCATAAACGTAGGGTTAGCATAAAGACTAAGCGCAAAGCGCCAGATGTAACAGAGAAGCGCGTGTCAAACAAAACAAAATGGTTAGCAGGGTGAAGAATTGTAGTTCACACAAGAAATACTCTAAAAGTCGTTCTGATTGAAAGTCTTTGTCTGCCTGCTGGACATTCCGCGGTTTCGCTTGTGGTCATTTCTTTAACTTTGCCGCTATCCATGTTTATTTTCACCCTTTTTAGCTTTGACAAAGTATTATTATATAGTCCTCGAAAAATCTGGTGTCTGCTTGATGCTTTGGCCAATATTGCACAGACGTCACCATTGGGCGTTGATAAAACAATTTGTTCTTCGGTTGGCATTGATATAAGGACGTAATCTTGGTTCACCAATCGAATTGGTTTGTCGGGAGGAAAAACGTATCTTCGAAGTTCGAATATCCGGTTCGGATTCTTGTGGGGGATTAGTCGAATAAGTCTAAGGTCATCAAATTTATATCCAACTACGCGAGGAAAAGTTTGCCTGAGAGCAGGAAACGTGAACCTAATCCGAAGAGAAGTATCGGCAGGTGGTGCAGACCCGACAGAAGGATAATATCTGGCAGATGGAGACCTGGACCTGGCACGAAAAGGGGACCTGATTGGTGATCGAGGCCCTGCAGAAGAACCCGGTATCGTAAGAGAAATCGTTGTTTTTGAAGAATGTCTGGCAGGAGAAGAAGAAGGTTCACAACGAGCAGCATCAGGATTAGGTTCGTCTTTAGGAAAACACCTGGACTGTGAACTTAATTCTGCAACAAGAAATAGAGGATTACATTTTTTTAAAGTACACAATCGTGTTTTGATATATCATAAGTTGTGAATGTGGTTGTCATCAAGGAACCGGATTGTACTACCGCCTATTAATTTTTTTTTGCTGAACGTCTTTGGTCTCTATTATTATTTATCATTAGTTCTGGGTTGAGACCTTAGCAGCCTCTGACGCTTGGGTAATCCCGTTGCGTCCACTTGTAAGCCTAAGCATGACCCTATAGCCCTCTCCATAGGGGGGGGGGGACCGCAGCCACGCTATTGGCCGATATCTCCAACTCACTGATAAAATAATTAGCTGTAAGTGTTAGACGTTTCCCCGCAATCGCTGGGCAGTGACGACAAAGAATATGAGTAGATGTCTCATTATCCTTTCCGCACAGACGACATAGGGGACTTTCTGCAAGCCCTATCTTATGTCTGTGAAGCTCCAGTGACGCCTCTCAAAATCAGTCCCCTGATCCTTTCCAGTCGAGACTTCACAGTGGACAGCTCGACCCAGCTCCACCAGACTACCGCCGCATAGGTTAACGTGGGTCGCAAGATCGCTGTGTAAATCCACATAAGTGTCTCCGGTTTCAGGCCCCAGCTTTTCCCTATGGCTCTCCTACAGAGGTATAGGGTCGCTACTAGCTTCTTGCACTTGTTTTCCAGGTGCTCATTCCATGACAGCTTCTTATCCAGAATTACTCCTGGATATTTGGCTCGTTCTTTGATTTACAGTTGTTGTCCTCCAAGTTTCAATGTACTCGTAGTTCCCTACTTGTACCTTCTGGTGAAAACAATCGCATCTGTCTTACTCGGATTAACCGATAATCCAGTTTTCTTGAACCATGAGTCTACTATCATCAGTGCTTGCTGCATTACTCCGAAGAGCACATCCAGATGCTGACCGCGCACGATAACTAATATATCGTCCGCATAGCCTATGACATGAAGACCCTGACTCTAGAGTAGATGAAGCAATTAATCCACTACCAGGCACCACAGCAAGGGCGATAAAACTCCCCTCTGCGAACATGCCGAGTCAATGGTTCCACTTAGAGTGACATCACCCTTAGTCGTGGTTAGATTCCTGTTGGCCAACATGTGGCACGTCCATTCCCCGACTGCCGTCGGCACACCATGTGCAATCATGGCCGCCCTGATCACCTCGCCAGAGGTGATATTGAAGGCTCCTTCGATGTCCATAAAGGTTCCAATCGCAAGGCCTTTCTCCTTCAGTTGACCTTCAATTAGGTTCACTGCTCCGATTAGGGCCGCCTCCGTCGAGTGACCTGCCCTATAGGCGTGTTGCTCCTTACGGAACGGTCTGATTGACAAGACCTTATCGCGGGTATATCTATCCACAAGTCATTCCACTGTTTTTAATAGGAAAGCAGTTAGGCTGATGGGCCGGAAATCCGTGGGTGAAGTATAACCGATCCTACCTGCCTTCGGAATGAAGACTACTCTCGTACCACTCCAAGCCTTCGGGGCATATCCCAACGTCAAACTAGCCCTAGCAAGTCTCACTAGCGGCCGTATGATGATCTCTCCAGCCCTCTGTAAGAGGGCTGGATATATTCCATCCGGGCCAGGAGACTTGTAAGGACTGAAGGATTTCAGGGCCAACCTGACCTTGGCAGGGGTGACGATCTCGTTGGCTAGTCGTCGTTTGGGGCCCAGTTTGGCCACAATTGACTTTGCTTGCCTCTGACCTTCTCAAATATATTTCAAATTCTAATTCTAAAAGCATATATTCTTATACGAAATTCAATTGTGCTTCCTTTTCTTCGAAAATAGGTGTGGTTTTTGCTGTTTTCGAAACACACTTCAAAACCTCGTTTTTTAGTAAAACAGTAGCACACATAAAAAATTAATGAGAAAATGTATTTATTATTCAACACAATAATTTGCTTTTGCAACGTTCTTGAATGTAAATAATACATTATTTCTTTATAGATAGTTATTATACTGACTTAACACCGGTTTTATTGAATTTAAAAATCTGTTAAAAAGTGGCATAATTTTTTTGACCAGCTCATTTCTCGTGGAAAAGTCAGAATTGATCTACCTCCATAACCTGAATAACTATGAGCAGTGAATTTGTTTGAATCCACAAAAATGTGAATCCGTTTTTTTGATTATATTTATTACAGACGTTGTAACTTTTATTGAGAATCGTTAATATTAGGAAATCAAGTTGAAACTCAACGTTTTTCTTCCCAATTAACTATAAAATGCAAATGAAACATTTTTAAATATCACCCCCATACGTCTGTTTCATAAGATATCAAAAATCAAAAATCGGTTTTACGAGTTTTTGCGCAAATTATGATTTTTTGCGGTTATTTAAATACAAACTGATTTCAATACGTCAAATGCTACTTCTTTCTTATAATCAGATATTCAATGGGTGTCGCCAACAGGCTCTACGATTCGACAAAGAAAACAAAGAAGAAGAAGAAGTATTGGATAGACAGAGAGAGAGAGAGACAGAGAGAGAGTATGATCGTTTCGAGATGAAAATATGTATCATTGGAACACAATCAGATCGTCTCTGTCAGCCTCATAAGATAGAAAGAGAAATTTCGAAACCATCGTTTCGAATTCGATCGCATCTCGTTGTCTATCTCATACGGTAGGAAGAGAGGTTCGATCGACTTCAGGCCTCGGAGTTTCACTGCAGTGTTTTGAATCTCAACGTGTCAAGTATTGACGTGAGAATAGTGACAACTGTGTTTTTCGTGGACAGTTGATTTCATATTTATGGAAGTAAGTGATTTTTTGTTCAATAACTTTTTGGTCTGTCTGGTCAGGAAACTGCGTCCCATGCATTATATGCGATTACGCAGAAGCGCGTGCTTGCCACTTGGAGTGTTTTTTTTCGGTATTTCGCTTATGCATACAAAGTTGCAAAATATTGATGTGCTTTATAATTTTGCTGTCCTCAAATGGGTAAATTAAGCGAGCGATAGTGTTTCTGGACCGATAATTCCAGAGAAAGCTCTCCTTTGAAACGAGATGCTTAACGGCCCGCAAACGTTTAAAGTACGTAAGCGGGTAAAACATTTATTTTAACGTTTAAAAAAAGTTTCCTCTATATTTTTTTTACATATTTTGTTTACCTTGCCTCCGTATTGAAAAAACTATTTTCAAAATATTCTTCACCACGCAGTCAAATCCATCGGAAACGGTTCATACGCTCCGATTGTTTACGTATAGAGTCGGCTTATTTCTGGGAAGTTCGGCCCGCCGTAAGCCCCAAAACCGACACTATTTCCAGGGTTCACTGTATTTCAATAAATTTTCCTTATAAGGTAAATGTACCAGTCGTCGCGAGCGTCCCAGTCCTCGCACAGTCGAGCATATTTTTCGAAGAATTGAAAAAATTGCAATATATTTTTGTGTAAAAAATAAAGATATCGCTCAACACAATTTATTATTCTTCGCTCACAACGAATTATTGATGTAAATGCTTACTTAAAAATTCTAAAAAATATAATATGTTGGCATGCTCAAATCATAGTTCACAAAACGACTATGCCTAGTTTTGAAGCTAATGTTGCTCTTCTTGCATTTAAGCGATAATATACATCTTTTCGACATCATTTTGAAAAAATTTTGATTCATATTTTAGATAGACCTTATAGAAAGTGAATTTCGTGTAATTGAAGACGAAAATTTATACTGTAAATTAATAAACAAACAGTTTATTGGCTGGTATAGAAGCAACCTACACGACCTAATGCTCACATGGTCAAAGCAACGACTGGATCATACTTATTAAGGGAATTGTCCCTGTCGTCGCACGGAAGTTTGTGAAAACAAAAAAGCATCTGTGCTCAATTAAAGAAGTATTTATTTCTTTAAAGTGAAAAAAATATAACTTCTAAAGAAATTGAGACACGGGGAAAAAGTTAAATATTTGAAGCCGCAAATGTACTCTTCTTCATAAAAAAATGTTTTCTAACCTCAAAATTTTAAAATTTGCAAGTTGCGAAAATTGATGTATTAATAATTGTTTTTAGACATCATTCGACACCGGAAAAGACGGAAAAACTCGCGCAAAAATGAAGCAGTACTCGCAGGAGGACACGATTTTCAGCAAACTCAATATCATAGTTCCAGTAGAAGCGAAATTCGGGCCACCGTCCATTCTCTCGGCTTATGAAGAGGAGTTAATTATGAAATGGGTATTTTTTTGCTTTGATGGCCGTTTCCCCGTGACTAAAAACCTTTTACTGAACTCCGCCAGAAAGTACATCGTGGATCAACAAATTGTCAATCCTTTCAATGAAAATCGTCCAGGAAGGCATTGGTTCGACGGCTTTTGCAAACGTCGTCCCGAACGTCTATTTCACTAAAAAGGCATCGAAAAGGCTAAAAAAGGAGAGGAACAGCAACAAAGAGTGCAAAAAAGAAAAGCTGCACGAGAAGAACGAGTCGCGAAAAAAATTGTAATCGAAGAGAGAAAAAAAGCTCGCCAAAATTGAAAAAAAAATGGAAGAGAAAAAAACAACGAAAAAGAGGGATAAAAAAGCGAAATAATAATCAATTGAGCAGAATAATAAGACCTTCTTCTCTGGAATAACATTTTTATTATTTTACCCACTCTAAATTATTTTACGCCTATTTTTAAAACGACTGAGACAAGAGAAAATTTCTTGTGCGAGGACTGGATCAAACGCGTTCTTCACGTTTGCAGTTATTTGTCAATACGTGTTGGAAATTTTCAGATAAATAGGCTTTGCAATTAAAAGTTAAGAGTCTCTTTTACAATTTAATTCGATTAATATGTCACAAAATTTCATTTTTCTTTAATTAAAATTTAGAAGTCGCGAAGCTTTTCCTTAGCCGTGCGACGACTGGTACATTTACCTTATGAACTTCTCCGACCTAGTTTGAAAATTCCCATTTCTATGAAATAATTTAAATAACTAGAAAATACTATATTTTTCATTTAAAACATAAATTTTTCTCTCAATATAAAATGTAATTGATTCCCATCGATGTTGTTGATATGATGTTGGTGTTCTTTTGTCTTAGATAATAACAAATGGTAACAATGCTGTTGTTGGAGAATGACATACTTCAGATATACTTCAGACATATTTCATCTCCCATGTAAAATGTTATTGATTCCATACTTTAATTGATGGACTTAAAATACCGTATCATTATCATTATAGCTAACCGGGGATCAATTTTGTGTTTACCAATATTCTCAATTTAATTATAACTGTAGTTGACTGATTTTAGTAAAAGATCTTAAATTCACCAAAAATTATATTAACTTTTAGTAATGGTAGCGTTGCATTTCAAACTTATGTACCTCAATGATAATTCTTTTCATTGAGAGATTTCTTCAATTTGCCCTAACCATTTTATAACTGAACTTGATGATTAAACAAACAACAATTGAGTAAGATTAATTCTAACAATGAAAATTTCCACTAAACCATTATTCGAAAACAAAAGCGACGAATTGTGGATTCACTCAAGGGAGAGATCATTGCGTACTTTTGTGATGACTTCAAACTGATATAGGATCTCTTTTTATATATGAATAATACTTATGATTAACTAGTTATGTCGGACAATTACTTAATTTAAATTTAATTTTGAAGTAGATGATTTTAAATTAAATTGGATTCTCCTTCCCTTCCTTCTTTTTGAGACTGAGATATCAAAACTTTTTTCGCGCAACAAGGTCTTTATTGTTAAATAAAGTGGAAGGTAGTTAAGAATTCTATTCTGGCTTTTTTGTTTGAAAATTATTCTTTGAAGCTGGATATTTGACTCATCCTATAAAACAGACTCATGGGGAAGATATTTGAAAATGTTTCATTTGTATTATATAGTTAATTGTAAGGAGAAATCTTGAGTTTTAACTAGATTCACCTAATATTGACGATTCTGAATAAAATGTACAGAAACGTCCTTTCTTCTTATGGGAAATACCTGAACTAAATGGGGTTTGCGGAACCCATGAATAACATTAAAAAAATAAAAGCGTATTCATCTTTTAGTGGATTTGAACAAATTTGGGGGCGACATGCATACAAATTCAAAAAAAATCTAAATGCCACTTTCTTACATCTTATCAATGTTCAAAAACGATTTTCTTATATAGTGACAGTCTATTCTGGAATCATCCGTGTTGATAACAATATTATTAGGCTTTCAATATTTGAAAATAGGTCAAAACTACTGCGAATTCACTAGCAGTAAAATTAATCAGTAACCAGAGATTAGAGATGATTCAGATTTAGATTAGGAGTTTTTGGTATTTGAAATTTTTTTCGGAACCGCCTAAGGGTGATTTTCTACGGATTGTGAGGGAGTTGCACGTCATGAAGTAAAAACGCTTATTATTTCTCCACAATAAATGATAAGTATCGTGTGAACTCTATTGAATATACGTATACGTGCACAGTTGTAAGGCTACCATATGCGAATAGATGGGTTGACAAGGACACGGAAAAAATGTGCCTAAAATTATAGATATATTGTTTTATTATATTTACCAATAGAATTGAGTATGACGGCCAATGGTAATACCAGATTAAAGACAATTCTCATATTTTCTAATTTGTGGAACGATTGATTAATGTATTATTTAATAACTTGGTTCACAGTGTAACTAATGAATATTGTAGTACTACGTCAGCTTATACAAAATCTATACTATAGTCGTTATCTCTTACATTAAAAGCGTCAAGGTTGACCTTCTCAGATATTTACATTTGATAAGAGTCTGTTTCAATGAAAAAGATTTGGATACACGTTTCTTTAAAACTGATGTCACAATTTGGTTAGTCATTTTCGTTTCAAAAAAGCTAATTTTTACATGGCAAATTGATATAGTGATGAATTTTATCCTTCTATATTTTTAACTAATGTTTGAAAAATTACTCAGAGAAAAATAAGTTGTCTTGATACAAAATCATCGTCCTCTAACGTCCATTTTCTTCCACTAAAACAGTAACCTCCAAAGATATTTTTATTGTCACAAAATTATTAATAGTTATGTCATTAGTAACAACAAATTATAATATGCTGTTTCTCTGAAACTTAAGATATTTACAGCCCACTGTCAAATAATAATAATTATTAATATTATAATTCTGATTATCTAAATCATTTCCTTTTCTTGTTTTTTTCTTGTTTCAAGATATTATTCTTGAGAGGAAAAGAAATGATTTACAGAAGAGATTTTCTACGTTCGAAAACGCGAAATAAGTTAATTTGTTTGTGATAATTTTTTATGAGAATTGTTGTCGTTTACCTTGGGTTGTGGAATGGAAGTTTCTATCACACACTTACTTGGTGGTGGGAGTGGGATCTACAGTTTAAGGTGGGTTCCGAACTACAAAGATCAACGGCTTTAAGTACTCAGAGAACCTTTTTCTCTAGGGGTACCGGTTCCACGACTCTCCGGAGATGTACAACTCCCTTGCTAGGCTAGTTTGCACCGCATGGGCCGCCGAGGCTCTTCCAGAGTGCGAGGCGGGAATCGAACCCGCAAGCCGACGAAGTATGTCCAAAGCCTATGTTTTTGCCCCCACGACCATCGTCCCACTATAGTTTAGGGTTATGATAAATGGCTATAAATGCAGTGGTGTAGTCGAGGCCTGGCGGGACCTGGTGCCGCCAGGATACATTTTTTAAGGCCTGGCGGCGCCAGGCTACGTTCCTGTCACGCGGACAATTTTTTCAGTTATGGTCCATCCATAAAATACGTTACCAATTTTGGGCTTTCTTAAACTGATCCAAAAGTAACGTAACAAAGAAGTTCATTTTCATCCAAGAAAGATGAATTTTCAACAACAGAGTAACGTTTCTAAGCCAGAAAGTCCAATGTTTCGTAGACAGTGGACTTCTAAATTTAAAAGAAAAAAAATTTTCAACATAAAGATCATTTTTGATCAAGAAAGTTGAATTTCCAACACGAATCGTTAAATTCTCAACCAAAATATTGAACTGTTAGCAAACAAGAATAATTTTCTATCCAAAAAGACGACTTTTTAACCAAATATATGAATATACTACCAAATAGTTGGATTTTCAACCAAAAAGTTAAATTTTCAACTTATCCAATATACAGGATAAAGTTTCATCCAAACATGGAAGGAATACATTTTCAGTTTAAAAAAATTAATTTCCCACTAAGTTGTTAAATTTGCAACCAAAAAGGTGAATTTTCGACCCAGAAGATTAAGGTTCTACCAAAAAAGACGAATTTTGAACAAAATACATGAATTTTACATACATACATACATTGATTAGCAGTTTGAACTCGAAAGTTCATTGCCTCACTACCCGATTCGGGTAGTGTTTCTAGGTGGATATTTACTACCAATGTGGACCCACCACACCCACGACGGGCCAACAGCACGCAATATTCCTAAACGGTCACCCATCCAAGTACTAACCGCGCCCAACAATGCTTAACTTCAGTGATCTTACGAGAACTGGTGTTTTCAGCGTGGTATTTTACATAAAATTATTTAATTTTAAAAGCGAAAAAAAACTAATTATTTATATATAATAATACTCCATATTAATTTTCCCCCTTTTTAACTTCATAGAATCATTTTTGAATAGTGGACGAAAAATCTGTTTCATGTTTGGTGCTTTTTCTAATATTGCACATACGTCACAATTGGGCGTTGATAATGCAATATGTGCTTCGGTTCGCCTGGGTGTAAGGTCATAATTTTGCTTTCTCAATCGAATGGGTTTGTCGTTGATCAAGTTTATATCTAAGGCCGCAAGGAAAAGCTGCCTTGAGAGCAGAAAACGTGACCCTAACACGAAGAGAAGGCTCGGCAGGTGGTGGAGAGCCGGCAGAAGAATGAGGCCTGGCAGGAGATCTGAATCTGGCACTAAGAGTGAAGTCGACAGCTGGTCGAGACGTGGCATAAGAATAAGGTCTGACAGGAGAAGAAGAAGCTCCACAATGAGGAACATGAGGATCAGGGTCGCAATTAGGAAAACACTTGGAGTGTAAATCTAATTCTGCAACATGAAATAGAGGATGACATTTTTTTGAAGAATGCAGTCGTATTTTTATACATCATGAGTTGTAAACGTTGTTGTTATTGGGGAACCTGATTTTGCTGTAGCTGAATTATAATTCTTTTCGCTGAACGTCAATCGATGTGTTTTGTTACAATTACTAACTTTTGAATTTTACAGTAGTTACATTTCAAATTAAAACAAAGTTTTCTTTATAGAAAAAATGCAACTTTGTTTTTGAACTTTCTAAGTCGTTATTGATTAATTAGGAGTGTTCATCGAAAGTTCGTCAATAGATCCACGCGTCCTGAAGACGCTAACAATTACATCAAATGCAGTACTGTTATATTCCCAGTATAAAAAAACCCTCTTCTAAGACGCGAACAAAAGGTCTTTACATTACTGTTGTATTCCCAAATTTAAAAAAAATTTCTTCATATCAATAAGATGAACAATATATATTTTTAAATTTATAAATCCGTATTGCTAGATTATGAGAGGTCATGGAAGGTACGTCAACAGATAATTCGACGAGTCTCGAAGACGCAAACAAACGTGCTCAGATACACTACCGTAGTACTTGTAATAAGAGGCAAAGTTTTTCTCATGTAAACAGAATAAACCAGTTTGTTCTAACTTCATAAATCGGTACTGGTTAGTCATACAAAATTCAATAATCACGGAAAAAAGTGGATAGTCAGATTCAATTTTAGGCATTGTTAACTCAAAGTTTACTTGTTTGCATTGCACAAGAAACTATTTGCATAATTTTTGATACTGTATGAGATAGTGATTTCAAAATATAGGTGAATGTACCGGTGCTCGGACGACGAATATAAGGTCGGACACCACTTTCAGCAGGCCATAAATAAAAAAGTATTAAAATTTTCAAATTGTCAAAAATAGATTAGAAAATAAATGTTAATCTCTTATATATTACTGAGCTTTCATAATATTATAACAATTCGTTTAGAGAAAATAAATATTCGTCCCACCACTGGTACGTGTCCGGAGACTTGTGCACTTACCCAAGAAAACCTGAAATCAACATTACTACTTCAAATTGTAAAAAGAAAGATTACTAGAACAAGCAGCTTCAATGACTATTTGAAATAGTACAGTTAACCATGTGAGCTGTTATACATAATTAATTTTCCTAGTAAGAAATCAATTCTGAGTTTGACTTTTGAAAGTGAGTTTGATCTCCTTATTCAAATTGCAATAGGCGCCAGGCGAGAATTTCAGTCTTATTCCTTCCTATTTGAAATGGTAAGTAAATAAGTTCAGTGGCGTCACTAGAAACGCGTAGGATCCCTCTGAAAAATTATTCAGGAGGTCCGTTTGAAACTAAAAAAGAAAGCTGATTCACAACTCGCTCTGAAGCCATACTTATTAGCCCCTCCGAGGGAAAGAAGTACGCTGATGTCCTTAAAGACATTAAATCCCAGGTCAAACCGTACGAGATAGGAATTAAAGTCTCGGTAATTAGAGAAACGAGGAAAGGTGGCGTACTCGTTGAGCTGAGTGCCAAAACTGAGGAGAAGGCCAAGTTTATCGAGGCTCTTCAGGCTGCAGTAGGAGAAAAAGGACATGTCCGAATACTGGTTCCCCAAGCTTTGGTGGATATCCGGGATTTGGATGCTACAACAGAAAAGGAAGAAGTCAGAGAAGCACTAGAGACTTTAGTTGGAACAAAAATGGGTGAAAACCTCAAGATTAACCTATCGCGGCCGAATCGTTGGTTAATATTATGGCATTTGTCGAACTGGAAGAGACCTTTGCCAAAAAGCTGGATGAGGTGAGCCACATAAAGATAGGCTGGGTGAGCTGCCGAATCAGAAGAAGGGTGATGCTCCTACGTTGCTTCCGATACCATGGTTATGGCCATATAGCGGCGGGAATAGCGGCGGGATGCCAGGCCACTGACAGGTCAGGTTTGTGCTGGAAGTGCGGTGATAAAAGTCACAAAACAAACGATTGCACAGCCAGACCGAAATGCTACCTATGTGCAGAGGCAAATCCGGACCAGAACTTTGACCACGTAATGGGATCATCAACTTGTGCGGTGTTTCTGGACGCTAAGCAGAACAGAAACTCACGATGGCGGTAGTAGTTCAAGGAAACCTTCAGCGCAGCAGACTAGCCCAAGATTTGCTCAGACACCGAGCAAATGAGTTGAAGGCTGATCTGCTGCTGATCTGTGAGCAGTATACAAACCTGCAGACGCCGAAGGATTTGTGTGGGTAAAAAGCCCGGATGCTACTTACTTCAGTTGCTACTTCTCCCCAAATCTCATCAATGGGGCATGAACTGGTCGGACACACGTGGTAATCTTGTCGCAGACATGATAGCTGGACTCGACCTGACAATTATTAACACGGTCAGTGTACCAACGTTCAGGCAGTAACCACCAACACATCGGCTTTAAGGTGGTAAACAGGAATCAAGTGCACAAAACAAGCGGAAAACAGAGGATCCAGAAGGGCTGAAACGCTAACAAGCTTGATGTGGAGAAGCTTCTGTATACATTGAACCAGGAAGATGTGCTTCGTGATGATGATGACTCAGAGATAGAAACAAGGGTGACGATGAGTAGGAAGGCCAGGAAAGTGGTAGAAAAAACGATGCGCCGTATAACTAAAGCCTGAGATGCATCGATGCCCAAAAAAGGAGGTAACCAGAAAAGAGCGCCCACGTGCTCTTGGACAGAGGAGATTGCCATACTAAGAAGGGAATGCCTACGTTTAAGGCTAGACGTAGAGCAGCCGACCAGCTAGAAAACACGGAGTACAAAGCAGCGAAGAAAAAGCTATACGATGCTATTCGTAAGAGCAAACTGCGCTGCTGGAAAATCCTGTGTGATGCTGTTAACGAGGATACTTGGGGAAAAGGCTACCAAATAATCTCTGATCGATTGGAAAACCGAGCACTCATCCGGAAAGATAAAGCAAGGAATATATTCCTGAAGAGGCCCCACCTTTTACTATTGAGGAGCTCCACAAGGCTGTTAACGGACTGAAAAATAGGACATCACCTGGACCCGATGGTATACCATCAGAGGTTATTGTAGCAATAACAAAAGGACATCCAAATCTGCTGCTAGACATGCACAATGCCTGCTTGCGGGCGGGAATCTTCCCCACTGTGTGGAAGGTATAACGTCTTGTTCTTCTAGACAAGGGCAGGGGACCGGCCGTAACACCAGCGTCATATCGTCCGCTACGTATGTTGGATACTGCGGGAAAAATCTACGAAGAGTTGCTAAGAGCCAGACTTAGAGTAGTAGTGGATGCAGCTGGTGGTTTCGCCAAAAACCAACATGGCTTTAGGAAAGGCAAATCCACCATAGGTGCTATCAGCCTGGGAAGGCAACAACCGACAAAAGAATGCGTGCTTCATATTAACGTTTGACGTTAAAAACGCATTCAACACGGTAAGATGGCCTGACATCATGGAGGCCTTGGAGAAACTCTTTAAGGCTCCTGGGTACCTCAGGAGAGTAGTGGACGATTACCTACTACTACTACTACTGAAGGTGTCAGACACAAGAAAATCACTTCTAGCGTTGCACAGGGATCTGCCTTAGGCCTGGATCTGCGGAATGTGGTCTATGACGAGGTCCTTACCACGGATCTGCCTGACCACACAACATTGGAAGGCTTCGCTGACGACTTAGCTGCAGCTATAGTAGCTAAAACTGAAGAACAGGTCAAAAACAGGGTTGCTCTTGTTGCGACTAAGGTAAGAAACTGGATGGAAGACCACGGCCTTTCGGTAGCGTGCCAAAAAACGGAAATGGTTATCCTTACGAGGAAAAGGAACTTCCCTGATCCATTTCCAGTTTGCGGAGCTGAAGTAAAAGCAGCCAAATGGTTGAGGTACCTTGGCATCAAAATAGACAGAAAGTTGAGGTTTTGGGAACAGATTAAGACTGCTTCAGAGAAGGCAGACAACACGATGGGGGCTCTTTCTCGATTGATGCCCAACATAGCTGGCCCGAAGAGCTGTAAAAGGCGAACAATGATGGGTGTCATGCACTCTATCCTGTTTTACGGAGCAGAAGTATGGGCGGACGCACTATCCATTGAATCGTACCGGAAGAAGATGGCGGCGGTACAAGGAAGAGGTGCCTTACGGGTTTCATGTGCGTATAGTACTGTGTAGGAAGCGGCAATCTTGGTTATCGCATCAATATCACCCATAGACCTCCTAGCCACAGAACGGAAGAGATTCTACGAACGAAGAAGAGTGGAAGACCACTCTGATGCAACAAAAGAGGAAGAGAAAGTGCATACCCTCACAAAGTGGAACCAGCGCTGGATATCCGAGAAAAAAGGAAAGTGGACCAAGCGGCTTATACAGGATGTAGCAACATGGATCAAACGAGGTCACGGTGAGGTAAACTTCTACCTTACCCAGTTCCTAAGTGGGCACGGGATGTTTTACAAATATTTGTATAGAATGAAGAAAAAGGACACACCAGCATGTCTGTATTGCACAGGGGATGTAAATGATGATGCTGAACACACCTTTTTTAAATGCAATTGATGGGCTGAGATCAGGGAAGCGGCCCAAAAGGAGCTGGGTGAAAACATCACGCCGGAAAACGTTGTTACTCTGATGCTTTGCTCAGAACAAAATTGGAACATCGTCGCAAGATACTGCGAAACAGTTATCCGCACCAAGATGAGAGAAGAGCCTCGAGCTGCCTAAGGGGATGTTTGTTTGTTCATTGTTTTCTTTTTGTCTGTAGGACAAGAGATTACTCTACAGCAGGGCTCTCTAGAAGGCAGCCATTGGCTGCAATGACTGCCATTGGCAGCCGCGAGACTAGGTCAAACAGGCCCTCATAAATTTTCGTCGAACTTGTCGTTCGACTCGTCCCTAATCCTTCACGGTAAATTACAGTTTGAAATGAAAAAAATGAAATGTATTGTGAATTCAAGTAGAAAAAAATCAGACCCTTTGGTGTGAACAATGACCCGCAACGAGCCGTGACCGTGACGACCTTCACCCTTTTTAGGATTCCTGTAAACCGAAGAAAAAAATGACAGAAAAACTTCGTGGCAGCCAAACACTTGTCGTGGCAGCCAACACCTGCTGAAAGTGGTGAGCCCTGCTCTACAGGGTCGAAGGCCGGTGAGCACGAGATGAGACATCTGTCCCTTCGGCCGAGGACGACGCGTAACCCTGGAGGGTGAGAACAAACTACACGTTGAAGTCGAAGCTGGCAATAATGGTGGCACTGAAGCACGGTGAGTTGGCCTTACCCCCATGTTCCTGAAGGAATGCGAAAGCGGATTCCGGGAGCATGGGTTGGCTGGATGGGGGGGGGCCCCCCCCCCAGTTAGTAAGAATCTGACACTACCCATCCTAAGAATCGCCTACTTAGGTAGACGATTTCTAGGATGGGTGTCTTATGCAAGATTTCCCCTCCTATAAAAAAACTTGCTTAGCAGTAAGACGACTGTATAGCCTAGTATAATATTTTCGCTTCTTAATATAGGTGACACACCCCCCCCCCCCCCGGCACACACACAGGAAAAAATGATAATTTTTCTTTGCAGTAGTTACTTCACTGACAATTTTCAATGCCCAAAATTTTCCATATGCGTCCCTTCATACATTCTGTTTCTCATTATTTACTTTGTAAATAAACGCAGAAATCGCTCCCGGGAGCGATTTCGCAAGCAAGCATAGTGATTTGCCTATCGGGATCGCTTATATTATTTATATTTTCGACATGTCATGTGCTTACGCGGGGAATTAAGTGTTTCTCGGTTCAAATGATTAGCCGCTTTCATGTTATGAAGAGGTTCTACTTCTATTGTGCACATAACTTCTCAAGCAATTTGCTTCGCATTCGTTCAACGATTGTGGAACAAGAACGCCATTTTTCTGAAAAATTAAATGCTCAAGATTTTTGTTCAGCCAACATGTGGAAATTTTCAGTTTTGGACTGTATGAACAATTTACAGGAAATATGAAAATCTCGCAGTTCCTTGTCTCACAGCTCCAAAAAAAACGCTCTCGAAGTCGTTCCCGCAGATCCGCTTATCGCCCTCGAAGTCGATCGCACAGGAAATATTACGACTATCGAAAGGCCTATGAAATTTCTCATAACTATTTTTTGATAGGAATTGTCATTTCGGTGTTATTTATGGGAAATACTATGAAAAAAAAAGAAAATTCCCATTTTTAGTCGAATGACGTGAGATGCGGAAAAAAGTTCTATATATGAATAGCAGCTTTTAAAAAGTCCTAAAAAAATTCCAAACCATTTTTCGATAGTACTGGTAATTTTGGTTTTATTTATCAAACAAATTATAGAAAAATCCAGCATTAAAATGTTGAACTAAACAACACTAAATGCAGGAAAAAGTCTAAAGTTGCAATTACAGCTATTGAAAGGTCATACAAAATTTTTGCTAAAGTTTCCTTCAAGCATTCCGAGTGCAAAGGACAAATATACAAACACGAAGCGCGAGGTCTAAATACATCCGAGCGTAAAGCGCTAGATCGGACAAACCCGCGCTCTAGGCGAATTCAAACTTACGAGGGAAGCGAGCCGCGCATGTCATCATAAATCAATTTATATTTACAGTTGATCAACTGAAAACGTTTTTCATACAAAGTTTTAAATAACAAACTCTTTTAATTTTTGGTGGTTTAAGGCATTTTTCGTGCCAAAAATGAATTTAAAAATTGAAATAATATTATCAGTCATGTCAGAAAGATAGCTTGTGTATCTAATTTCTTCGCTGCTACCTCTCACGAATTTTGCAAAAATGGTTCAATTCCAAGCAACTATGGCTTATATTTACGAGAAAAAAATTCCGTATAACGTCATTTTGCCTACGACAAATACCTTAAGTCTTCAAAACTGTATTCTAAAATTCTTTAAATTGAAAAAGTTAACAAGTGAACTTTACATTCAGAAAAAGTTTAACTTGTACTTGAACAATATTGCATTATATCATGCGATATTTGAGGTGACTAAATAGATTTTTCTTTAAAAAATTTGTAAGAATTCTGAATAAAAAAAAAATTGCTTTCATTTCCTCTGATTTTGAAAGAACTATGCATAAACATAGGCTTAGCATAAAGACTAAACGCAAAGCGCTAGATCTGGCAGAGAAGCACTTTCTAAAAAAATTTTATTAGCAGAGTGAAGAATTGTAGTTCACACAAGAAATACTTTAAAAGTCGTTCTAATTGAAAGTTTGTTTCTGCCTGCTGGACATTCCATGATCTCTTCTGTGGTCATTTCCTCAACCTCACCGCTGTTCATGTTTATTTTCACCCTTTTTGGATTCGACGAAGTATGTTTATATATTGCTCGAAACATCTGGTGTCTGCTTGCTGATTTTACCAATATTGCACAAACGTCACCATTGGACGTAGATAACACAATTTGTTCTTCGGTTGGCATTGGCAGAAGTTCTTTCTGTTGGTTCATCAATCGAATTGGTTTGTCGGGAGGAAAAACGTATCTTCGAAGTTCGAATATCCGGTTCGGATTCATTTGAGGAGTAAGTCGAATGGATCCAAGTTGATCAAATTTATAATTAATTACGCGAGGAAAGGTTTGCCAGAGAGCAGGAAACGTGACCCTAAGACGAAGAGAAGGCTCGGCAGGTTGTGGAGACCCGGCAGGATGATGAGGTCTGGCAGAAGGCGACCTGGACCTGGCACGAGGAGAGGACTCGACTGGTGATCGAGACCCGGCAGAAGATTGAGGTCTGACAGGAGAAGAAGAAAAAGGTTCACATGGAGGAACATCAGGATTAGCGTCGCCAACAGGAAAACACCTGGACTGTGAACCTAATTCTGCAACAAGAAATGGAAGTTCACATTTTTTCAAAGTACACGATCGTGTTTTGATACATCATGAGTTGTGAATGTGGTGGTCATCAAGGAACCGCACGGTGAGCCTCAACCAACTTCAACCTAAATGTCTCACTCAACGCAAATTATTTGCAGGATTTAATTCTTTAATGTTGCGTGCATATTTTAAGTGATCAATGAAAAAAATCGTTTGAGCCCTTTTTTAAAAACTCAGATTTTGATTTTTTTAGATTTTTTTTGTGATAACAAATTTAAATTGAATGTACAGTTTTCGTTTGACACAGAAGTTTATCAGAACTTTTTTACTACATGTTTTATGTATAAAATCGTACATATAAACAAATTTTATCACAAAGAAGCATCTCGAAAAATCAAAATTTGAATTTTCAAAAAAGGGCTTGATCGATTTGTTCGCTTCTTAGCTCAAAATATCTGGGCAATACCAGATAATTGAATCCTGGAGCGAGTTTTTGTTGAGTGAGGATTTTCAATAACCTTAAGGACAAGAAACCTCTGTTTGCACTACAAAAACCTCTATATAAGACCCATTTTTTGTTTGACACAAAAGTTTATAGAAACTGTTTTACTACATATGTTATGAGTATCAGCGTACATATAATTAAAATTTTGTATTACAAAAAAAATCTTAGAACATCAAAATTGTAATTTTCAAAGAAAGGGCTCGATCGATTTTTTTCATTTTTCAGTAAAAATATTCGGGTAACATCAGAGAATTGAATCCTGCAAAGAACTGGCGTTCAGTCTTTTCAAATAAATTTTAAAGTTTAATTCTAAAAGCATATATTCATATACGAAATTCAATTGTGCTTCCTTTTTTTTTGATAAAAAGATGTGGCTTTTGCGGTTTTCGAAACATACTTGAAAGCCCCGTTTTTTAGTCAAACAGTGGTACACTTGAAAAATTAATGCGAAAATGTACTTTATTATTTAAGACAATAATTTTCATTTGCAACGTTCTTAAATGTGAATGAAAAAGTTGTATTTTTGAAGTATATATATATTAGAAGGATTATGTTATAAACATTTTGTAATGTGCTACATGTGCAAAATTTGTTTGAATCCACAAAACAGTAAGTCCGTTTTTTATATGATATTTAGAGGTTATTTTAGTTGAAAATTCAACGCGGGCTCATGCACAGAAACTTGTTCAGGATCGTATACATGAACCTGAATAGGAACTAATTCGCAAGGGTTCGATAATGGCTTGGCTCTCTCTATGGGGAGTTTGATATTCAAGGGAATAAAAGAAGGGCAACTTTATAACTGTAAGCGACATAAGTTTTCGCGATGGCTTTTTCTCCTACAAGTGTGCTGCAAGTCAGATTGAATCGAGACTCGGTTGCAGAAGTAGACTCCTTAAGGCTCTTGAAACGACGAGGGTTTTCGCCTTATTCATAATACGCCTAAAAAAATGCATTGTTTAATGTAATATTTGAACCACATAAGCTGAAGGCAATTTTACGGCGTGGATCATAGCAATGTTTTACAAAATGTTCTTGTTTTTTTTTTTGCAATTTGAAAATTGAGTGTTTTTGCGCCTGTAAAATGTAACGCGCGAGCCAGCACTGAATTTCGGGCTGCACAATGATAAAAATAAATAATAATAATATATGATGTTAATTTTTCGAAAATATATATAATGTGAGATCCTCCTTTTTGTCCGTAAGGAAGTTATTTTTTTCTTACCATCAAACCAACTTACCACCAAAATTTAGTGCAGTGTTTAAAATAATAAATTAATAAGTAATAACAAATTGAAAAAGTAGATATTTATCAAATATTTCTAAAACCTTTCTAAAGAATGTGGGTACGATTATTTTGAAAAAGTGCTCTTTTATAAGGTTGTATCGCGGCCAGAAGCTGTAACCTGAACATTCAATTGCCTCATTTTACTCCATAAATACTAGCAATATTAATAATAATAAACCCTACCGAAGGTGTCCTCGCATTGGCGTCGCAGTAGGGCTTGAGCTTTCTTCTCATGAATTTGACGGTTATGTTGGCTGTAGCATTGCTACTGACAAGTTTTCCCATGCCAGACATGCAGGAATGAAGAGAAAATGGACTAAGAGAGAGGAGCACCGAAAACCCATTTACCATGGAGTAGCTTCTTGAAATTTATCGTCGTTGGTCGCTTCCCGAGGATCGTCGGGGCTCCTCTGGTGCCACCGCTGGGTTTGGCAGCATAACACCCGAAAGAGCTACTGTCCAGCCAGAATATCCATCAGAAGTGGTCAGCAGCAGAACATCAGCTGCACCTGCGGAGGCTGTTTCGGTTGGGAGTCCCCAGCAGACCATTTCTACAGGAATGTCACGGCAGCAATGCCTCGGCAAAACTGTGGAACGACCACAACTTATCTCGATGGGATGGCCTTTCGTCAAAAATTTGTAGCGAATTTCCCGGAAATGAAAACAGTAACTGAAGACGTCCGTGAACAACGAAGGCGTGAAATTATAGACGAAAACCTCCTTCCTAGAAGAACCATCAACGGAATCAGATCTGAGGTTGAGACTGCATTCCGCCACTTTCGTCACTTTCGCGCCACGGCACGGGAAGGACCTGTCAGGGGCAAGCAACATCGTCTCTTCTGGGTCTTCATGCCGACCTGGGCCATAGAGTGACTGAACAACATCTTGCTAATCAATTAAAATCCATTAGACGGTGCAACCTTATATTTGGGGTCGAAATAAGTAACATCGGAAAACAGGTGCAACAACAACTAGCAACACATGTACCGTACCCCGAAGATGTGTTGGAAGAGTGAGTTTATATACCCGTGACACGAGACGCTATGGACGAGCGGGGGCTGGATCTGGAGGATGTGGTAGGGCGACTGTCTCATGATCGACAATCGATAGGCTTGCAGCCGCCGGAGCCTGCCCTTGCTCCTGCTGAACTCATTGAAGAGCTCGATGAGGAAAGCCTGCGTCTCATGGTGTGCTTCACTGATGCCATCCTAGAGCCTCTGTTCTTGCAGCAGAATATAAGCTTGCTACAGGTGCAGACTCTTGCATATTGCGCTGCGGTCGCGTGTGCGAGGATGATAAGCATACAACTCAGAGGCAAGGCTAATAACAGCTATTCCCCAAGAAAAGATGTCAGATCCCCCATGAAAGTTTTGACTTCAAGACGAAATTAGTAAAATAAAGTAAAACTTGGACGGTTGTACCAATTTCAAAAAGGCAATCAAGAACATCTACGAACCTAGACGAGGTGATTGACTATCTTAAGCAGAGGCTCATGGTTCTGTCAGCGCAACTGCGACGATTTAAGAGAGCGATCGAGAGAGGGAATGACAATAATTTTGGCAAACTTTTTTGGCAGACGAAAAACGCTTCTATCGCGAACTTGCAGATGGCAAGAACAAGCGGCAAGATTATTGTGCACCACCTAGGGCCGAGGAATGAACAGATATTGTTCAAGCACCTGGAGTACTCACGACGTGGCTACGTCTATAGAAGGACAGAGTTGCACGGTTGCCTGGGATGCATAGGCTATCCATCTCAGCTGCCGATGTAAGTCGTATCCTAAAGAGGACTAAGAACTGAAAAGCGCCGAGTGTGGATAGAATGCACAGCTTCTGGTACAAGTACCTAGAGGTTTGACACTTCGCCCTTACTGGGGCCCTTAAAAATATCTTGGAGAACCCAGATCACTTGTCCTCTTTTATGACGGAGGGCGTCACATATATGATACTCAAAAAGATAGATGCTGGTAGTCCTAGTTATAACCGACTAACCACTTGCCTCTCGACCCTCTACAAATGTCTCACGGCTATAATTTCTGTCTTCGTTTATAAATATTGTGAGGAGAACAACGTCCTCTCCGAAGAACAAAAAGGTTGCTGTCAAGGCTCCCGTAGTTTCAAGGAACAAGTCACGATTGACAGTGTGGTTGTGTTGCATGCGCAATACTACCAACGCAATTTGCATGTGGCCTAAATTGGCTACCAACAGACGTTTTCCTAAATACCCCAAGATTATTTACTTGAGGTCCTTAGGACATATAAGATCCGTCCACGCGTCATCAAATTTCTGGATCACGCTATGCACACGTTGTGCACAAGGATTAAACGTTTTAGTCGTAGGATGATGAGGGATACCCGGTCCTTGCCCGTTAAACAACACTCAACAACACGTCCTATGGGTTCGAAATTGAGGTGGGTTGGCTGAGTCTCAACTCACTCACCTCCTGTAAATGGACGACATAAAGGTTTATGCAAGCTCAGAGTCGAAACGGAACAACCTACTTAAAATCTTGCAGCAGTTCTCCTATGACATCAGGATGTCTCTGGGTTTGGACTACCCTTATACTGGACGGCCACGCTGTGATTGAGGCAATGACTCATAAAGAATCGTACAGGTACCTTGGCAGATTGCAGGTGAGGGGTTTGCTCTAGTCTGAAATTAAAAAGCTGTTTGAGAAACTTGGAGGCAGAGGGATCTTGGATGTTCAACAAGTGATCACCTGCTTGAATGTTCTCATTTGAAACCACATGGTACTTAGATAATTTTACTCTAATTATATTTATTTTATTTAATATTTATGTTTAATTTGGGTGTATTTTTTCAGAACCTGATCTAACCTATGCGAAAACTGGAAGTGAGATTTATGGGTCAAACGTGACAGAATCCCATAATGAGGCGGCATCATTTACAGCAACCTTTAAGTAATTTAGTTTAACTCATTTACTTTTAAATTCAACATCGAATGTAAGTTCGTAGTTCATTGAAATTGAGAAAGTAATTAACCTAATAACACTTATAAGCTTTTGCATTTATTTTCTGTTTATAGTGGGCGAAGATATAACTGACAAACCTTACTGTTTCAATTTGATGAAACCGTGGACTGCGTGTGAAAAGTTCAGTGGAAAAGAACAGGAACTTATGTTTACTCTTCCAGTAAATATAATAGAAAATGGAATTTCGGTTCAGGTATTTCACAAATGTGTCGTTGTCAATACGGTTGAAGAGTACAATATGATGTGTATTGTATTTCAATAAACGTAGCAGAGACATGTCTTCCAAAATTTTTACATAATATTGAAAGCCTATCAGAAATTCTGCAAAATTTCCAGTATATGCGAATGTGTAAAGGCTTTACAATGTCTCAAAGAAGCAGAAACTTGCCATTGAAGAGATTGTTGCTGCTGCTAAAGCGGAAAATCCAAAGGGTCGTAAATATTCTGAGCAATGGATATGCTATGTACTCCAATGAATATTTGATCCCCTTCCTATTACGAATTCCTAAGAAAAAATATAATTCTTCCCGAACAGAAACAGATATAAGTGCTGATAATTTAGCAACACATGGCCTTGTCATAATGTACCAGTCTCTGGCCGAAAATGATTATCAGCCTATAGCAACTTTTGTTGCCTTAATTACAGCTTTTTTGTCTCAAACAAATAAACAATATGTAGGCAGATGAATTATACTAACAATTATATTTATTAAAGGATAATTTGTTTTTAGTTTTGTGTGAGAAAAAAATAAAATTCCTAGTCTACATAGCTTCTTGTATTGTGTCGCATTATTCAGTGTCAATAATATCTGATCATTCGCATATATAAGTAATAGTCCAGTATCGCTTCCAATTTGGCTACAAATTGAACTTGAAATATATTTTAATTATACACTTTTTTCTAATACCACTTTATATTTCAGGTTATCTTTGTAAGCAAATTTGAAAAAAGAAGACTTTAACGAATGTACTGTGTGTACCTATGCACGTACAATTTACAATAATTACAATTCAGTAGAATAACTGGTTAACATGAAAACAAAAGGATTGATTCATCCAAATTTAAACTTTTTTGAGTTAATTAATTTCGTTGAACAATGCTTCGCGAAAAATGCCACAAGCATTGACGTATTTGATCCTATAGTTGACGAAGTTTTGGAGAATTATTCATTCACCTTTCGATGCAAGAAACATGCTTCTGAGTTGTTATCTTACGTTTTATATTAGGCTGTGGCTAGTCGTTCCGAAAAATTGGGGGAGTTGGAAAAGGGGATAGACTATTCGCCCCGAAAATTCGGGACGACTAGCCAAGCTTATGAAAAATACTTCACTACTCATTCCGAATTTCGGGACGACGAGACACTTCGTTAGTATTATTATATTCGACTCAGGATAAGGCCATTCGTCTACCAAGAGAACCAGAAAATCAAAAAGAGATCTAGTGTAAAGAGGAAACTGGCAAAATTAGAGAATGATTAAAAACATAAATGTTTTTGCTTTTTTAAATTCTTATCTGATTTTTGTTTATGGGATGAAAAAAAAATCTCCTAATTTTGTTCAAGTTTAAGTTTAAGTTCTTTGCAAAGCTCCAAAAAGGGAAGGCTTAACTCTGAAACTCTATAATTCAACAATGTATTCAGCAAGAAATTCTTTGATATTTTCGCTTCAAATAAGAAAAATTTTTATTTGTCACTAAAGTTCTTCATAAACGTTGCAAAATATTATTTCCTATTTTTTCGCCCTAAAATCATTTCGAATAGGACCTTTCAAAAAATTTTATGAAGCATAATAATTAGAAATAAATATTATTTATTAAAGCTCAACTTTTAACAGATGAATTATCTAACTTTTGTTATGACTTCTAGACTTATTTACAATTGGGAAGTTCGAATGTCATTATGAATGTAAAAACGCGTTAAATTTTTATTATTTTTATTGAAATTTTGTTATGCATAATAATTGGAAACAAATAATGTTTAATAAAGTTTAATTTTTAACAGATGAATTATCCAACTTTTGTTATTATTTCTAGACTTATTTACAAACAAAAAATTCGAATGTCATTATGAATTCAAAAACGCCTTAAATTTTTAGTCTTCAAATGAGAAAGTTTAATAAAACATAATCAAAAACATCTAATGTCTAATTTTAAAGTTCAAAAACGCGCTAAATTTTTAGTATTTTATTATAATTTAATCAAGCAGAATAATTATGGAAATAAATATTTTGTAATAAAGCTCACATTTAAAAAGTTTTGCATAACTTTCAATAGGGATGTGTTGAAATGTAGATTAGATATAATTTTTTGTTACATTTTCTTCTTTTGAAACTTGGATCGGGATTTTTTATTATCCTTTTTTCATATACTTTAACGACTTCAACGTGATTTTAATCGAGATTGACAGACGTTATGTGTCGATGCATGTAAATGATGTGATGTAAACAAACCATATACCCTCCGATCATCGCGCTCCACTCTTGGTGGTCACTTCGAGAAACAACGTTTTCATCAAAATGCGAGACATCCCCACCACTGGAGATTCTGGACCTGTTTATATGACCGTGGGTATGAACTCTATTGAAAATACGTATACGTGTAATACGTGTATACGCAAGGCTACCATATGTGCACGTGGACTTCTGAATTTAAAATCGGATCCCATCAATTGAGACGTGCATAGTTGGGAATATCCCATCTGTGCACGTGCACAGTGCAGATACTACCAGCTGTGCACGTCTAAATTCCAGCGCGCACAGTTGGGAAGATCCCATCTGTGCACATGCAGAATTAAGAGTTTCTATCTGTGAGTTGGGCACGTGTAAAATTGCTTCGTACAGATTACATCCCAAAAATTATGATTTAAGTGACGCATGAAAAAATGTACCTAAAATTATAGATATATCATATTATTATATTCACCAATAGAATTGAGTATGACGGCCATTGGTAATACCAGATTAAAGACAATTCTCATATTTTTTTATTTGTGGAACAACTGATTAATGTAGAATTTAATAATTTGGTTTACAGCGTTATACTAATGAATATTCTATACAAACTATACTGTAGTCGTTATCTCTTACATTAAAAGCGTCAAAGTTGACCTTCTCATATATTTACATTTGATAAGAGTCTGTTTCAATGAAAAAGATTTGGCTACACGTTTCTTTAAAACTGATGTCACCATTTCGGTATTTATTTCTGTTCAAAAAAGCTGATTTTCACATTTTTGCAAAAGCACAATTTTTTCACACAATTGCAAAAGCTGGAAATAGGACGGTTGATGTTAATCATCTTGCTAGATCTTCTCAACCTTCTACTTTGACGATAACGTCAAGCATGTCTCATCTTAATTATTCCAACTTTCCTCTTTTCGGAGATGTTGACTTCTCGGACTCTCCTCTAGGAGCTGGCCCAAAAGAAAGATACAGCCCACGAGACCGCATACTTTGGCTTCAAGGCCATCTAACCTGTCACCATTAGCAAACAATTTCTCCTCTGTTCCTTTTAAATCTGACTTTAGAAGTGACACCTGTAATCATCCTCTGGCATTTATGCTGGCTAACCTACAATCTAACCATACGTTTCCTCAATCCCCTCCAACCCAACCCCCTAGCTTGCCACGAAATTTTGTTCAGACCTCAACCCAAATCTTTTCTTTCTTGACCCACCTTGTCACACAGTTTGAACCAATGCTTTCTACAATGGGCAGTCTTCAACTATTCTCCCCAATTACAACACTTTCGTCAGTATTTCAATCGCGCAGACGCGATTTAATAAATTTCCCCGCCCTTCTCCAAGTCCACTTTTTCTTATATCATTATGGCTAAACTATCTAAACTAAAAATTCTTGAAGAGAAATCCTGTAGTGTTTTTGATAAGAAAGATTGTTTAGAGAAAATTATGCATAAATACGATATAATTCTGCTCTGCGAAATTTGGTTAAAACCCCAATCCAATTTCTCACTTAGTAATTTTAACATTATCCGGAAAGATCGCGAATATCGTCAGGGAGGCGTTCTGCTAATTGCAATTAAGAATGATGTTCCATTCAAACGTACCACTATTTACAATATTGAGGATAAACTGGACATCTTGGCTGTCAGTATACCTACGGATCTTCGTCCTTTACTGATTGCTAATATGTATAGGGTTCCCAGGGCTGGAGCTCTGGACATTGATTGGTCTGATTTTTTGGAATCGTTCAACTATTCAAATATATTTCTAGAAGGCGATTGACATTGCCACCGTACCTCGTGGGGTTGTGGCCGTCCCGGCCCGGGAGGCATCAATCTTTATGAGGCGGTCAATAATTTTTATTATAAGATTCTTGATACAGGAGTTTCCACCCTTCGTGCAGGACCAAACCAAGCTAAATCAGCCATTGATCTTACAATAGTTTCTAATGATTTAAGAGGAAGGTGTAGCTGGAATACTTTAGTGGATAAAATGAGCAGTGATCATCACCCAATTGTAACTGAAATGAACATCCCATGTCCATACTATCAATTTTTCTCCCACAAATATAACTTCAAGAAAGTTGAGTGGAGTACTTTTTGAGAGGAACTAAATTCTGCACATAAAAATAACCCCCTGAATTCAACTGATCCTGAAAGTATTCCTAATGTCTCTTATAGTATTTTTAACGATATTGATGGGGCACTTCACAAAGTAGGACCTAATATTGATAAGAAACCTCCTAGGAATAGGAACTGCCCCTCTTCCCCACCTTGGTGGAATAATGAATGCAATAGAGTATTGCGAGTAAGATTAGCTAAATTCAAAAAATATTTGCACACTTCTAGCTATGAAAATTACATTGAACATAAAAGATACGATGCTTTTGCTACAAAAACTTTTAAACTAACAAAAATAAATGGCTTTCATTCGTATTGTGAAACTCTATCTTTCGGCAGTCCTTTGACCAACATCTGGTTAATATCCTGCTTTCGTGAGTTTGCATATTTAATGTTGTGGATTAGACTTTATACTGCATACTGGCGACATCTGAAGGGCAGTGTGCACTGAGAAAAATGGATTATACGAACTGGATAATAGAATGAAAGAATAATACACCGTATAGAAAAGTATATTAGCGCGTATAATCTATAATATTTTTCTAATATATGAAGATGTTACCAAATATAATCTTTAGATGTTAAATTCTTATAATCTTTAGGCATTAATTTGTAACATCTCAGATTTTAAAATATCCAGGCGTCTGTGTGGTCTCAGATGGTACGTCGCATCGTGGCGCGTGTCATATGCATCCGTTCGCATTGACACAAGTAATAATTAAGTTATAAAATTATTATTAGTGAAAAATCACACGTGATTTAGATTTTGAAAATGGGTAAGTTTATATTTCTTTTCATTAGACATCACTGCCACTTGTACAAGTACAGAAACTTAGCCTCCTTTACATTCGTTTTTGTAGTCTTATATGATAGCCACTTTCCTGCTTATTGTGTGTTTAAAAAATTAAAATTTGTTTTCAGTCCTACTTCCGAGCTCGTCTATCAAATTTTGGTATATTTTTATAAATACGTTTGCAAAAATTATTATATAGATTTGAGGTTATCTAATGTACCAGGATTCTAATATGGTTATTAGATTTTAAAATCTTGGATTATAGATTTTATTATCTCAGATTATAAAGTTCAATAATCCAAGATATTATCCTGTAATATCTATTTCTTAATATCTATAGATTGTAGTTCTAATAATCTGGATCGCTGTCCCATAGTTAATAGTCCAAGATTATATCCGGTAACATATTTTTTATTACCGGGTATAATCCATTTTTCTCAGTGTGAATACCACTTAGTTAATTGGGAGCAGTTTAGTGTAGCAGCTGTAATAATGAATTTCAATCATGTTTATTTGAATTTCGAGAAGGGAAAGTGCACTAAGCAGGTAATGATGGCACTTTTCATTTGAAAAATGGAGTTTTTAAAAATAAAATCACAACACTTCTCTCGTTCCCTGGTAAAAATTTGTGATAAAAAGTTCTTTCCGAGGCTATTCAATGGCTTACATTTCTTTCCGAACCTGTCCAAGATCTGCATCCAATTCTTTCCGGAAATTTCTGATAGAAAATCAATATAATACTTCACGCAAAAATGCTATGAATTTAGGGATCGTCCATATATTACGTAAGACGTTTTTCTTTTGTTTATATCGTTGTGTACTCTTCAACTTCACAGCAATTTTATTCTCGTCTTCATTTAAACAAAAGAAAAGCGTCTTACGTAATACATGGACGATCCCTTAATTCATAATTTATTTACAAGCTATGTCCACGAACTTAAATTTGTAGGTTAAAATTTGTCCAAATTTCTTATAGAAAGTTCTAATTTAGTTTTTGATTTTATGAAAAGTGAATTAAAAAAAAAAACATTAATTTTGTACAGGTGATTGGAATCAATAAGTTTGGTGCTATGCCAAAGCAGGTAGCGTCATATTAAAATTTCTAAAATGCTGATGAGTATACTGGTCACTGTTTCCGACGAAGTTCGGCTACTTTACTTGTTGATTCTGGAGCTGACATTACTACGCTCAAACGCCATGGCGGCTGGAAATCTGCCACAGTTGCTGAAGGCTATATTGATAATTTCATCAATAATAAAAAAATGGTCGGTAACCTGATCACGGAATATATTAAGTTGAATGCAGCTACGTCTGAGACAAATTCGTACGATGAATCAGAATCATCGAATTCGAAGAGAATGAAGACTGCTTCTTCAACTTCTACAGCAGGATGTAGCAAAGAATTGTCGCAAAATTATAACCAAAAAAATCTGGTCCTGAATATCAGCAACTGTCCATTTTGGTCCGATGAGTCATGCGTTTGATGCTTATTCATCTATTGTGCTTACACATGTTTTATGCTCGGGCCGGCGCCCGAAGTAAAGATAAGACTGATCAGCACAGTTGATGAAGGAATTATTATGTTCAGCCATTATGTTCCTCCACCACGGCCTTCCTCAAGGCTGTCCGTATTAACAGCTTCAGTTTTAGTTGTGCTTCCGCGGATGTAGATGTACAACGTGTGGTCCTGCGTGCGATTGTTCGGTAATGCCAATTGAAGTCTCATAGACGGTCCATAAGACCGCACTTCCAATTTAGCATCACAATTTTACATTTCTGTTTGAAACTGTTTCAGGGTATGTGAAACGCAAGACGTCACACCTAAAGTACGGCACGCTGCCGTCTTAAAATAATTTTACGTCCAGATCATCCCTCATTTGAGCAAAAAGTGACAAAATAGTATGGACGTATGAACGTGCGGTCTCATAGAACACACCATGATTTTGATATGTTCCTCCCCCTACTAGTGTCGATAATTATCAATGACAAAAGACGATCAAATTTTAATTCTTGATTAACTTTATTGAATCAGTACATTGCGTTCCACCATCTTTTAAACCATGATTAAAGTAGCCCAATCGCGCTTTAACTTAATCGGCCATTTATGGCCGGTTAGCGACTTAACCGTCGATTACGCGGCTCAACATAACCCCAAAGTTAAGTTAAAGTGCAGTGCAACAGTATATAGTGTGACATATGGCTCAAAATGAAACATGTTCCCCAAATATTATTTCTCTTCTTTTTTTCGCTTTAAAAAACACCACTTCAGTCAAGTTTTTTGATAAATGTTATGTTGGAGACGCTTCTACAAAACAAGTAAACAAAGCTTAACTTGTGACGTCAGAGGCCTATTTAATGTGCGAGCACAACTTTCGTGACTCAGCCAATCAGAATCGGTGTTACACATAAATATGCAGAAACTAGACTTTATTGCGAACATTGTACATGTACAGAGGTTAATAACACATTCATTTAATATAATAGAGTTCCATATAATATTGCAAATTTCAGATTTTAATTTAATTTAGATCATTGTTAATATTATTTTCCTCAAAATATACATCCACGTTACGCTATCGTTTTCAATGCCTCAAGCAGAAAAATTAATAAATTGGTTAATTTGCCAAATTATATCATTTAAAACAAATTCAAGTTAGAAGAATTGAAAATTGAGCCATTTACATTTTTTTTAAGTTGTGACATTTTTAAATTATAAGTTAAATTATTTTAATTCAAAGTTGTTTCAAATTAATAATGATTTAGTTGTTAGTTAGGATTAAAAATTCAAAACTACCTCTCACAAATTAAAAAGTTTTCTATTGAAACAATTAGATTCGTAACGCTCAAAATTTAAATGTAGCCCACTGAAGTTGCAGCAATGCAGGGCTTTATTTTGAACAAATTGAGAATAGTGTTGGAAAATAATTTATTGTTCAATTTTCATTTTTTGAACAACAGTTAATTGTTAAACATCATGAATCAATTTATATTTACAGTTATTCAACTCAAAACGTTTTTTATGTAATGTTTTATATTTTAATCTCTTTTAATTTTTCGTTATTTGAGGCAGTTTTCGTGACAAAAATAATTTATTCAGCAAGAAAAAGTTATCTCTCCTTCAAGCAATTAAAATGATATCATCAGTCATGTCTTAAGAAAGAAAAAAAATTCTTCTTGTTGGAGAAAGTTTGAAAATTACGATGAATAATTATTTAACAATGTATATAAAGAGAGTTTGTGTAATTTAATTTTCTTTCACTGCCCACTCTGACGAATTTGTCAAAAATGGCTTATTTTTAATCAACTATGACTTATTCTTACGGGAAAAACGTTTCGTATAATAATATGGACTGTTTCTCATTTTGAAAAAAAGTTAATAATCTTTGAATATAGTTATACATTTGGAAATTTTTCTTTAATAATTGTTGTAACGAACTCAACCATAGAAAAAATTAAAAAAAATTATTTATTAACATTCCATCGTTCTTCAAAAATTAATAAGGAGCGACAGTAAAAAAAAATCTATTGCTGCAATGGTTGGGAAAATTAATGTTTCTTGTGAGTTTCAATTCTTACGTTAAAAATAATATTTTTTATGTTAAATAACATAATCAGAAATACTATTTTGATTTTTAAACTCACAGAAAAACTATTTTTTTCAGAGATCTGATTTAGGTGAACAACTACATTAAGTATTCCAGAATGAATTCTAAAATTCTATCAATAAAAAAAGTACGAAAAAAATAAAGAATTTTAAATCAGAAGATTTTAGAATTACGCATTGTAAACTAAATGATTTTATGATTGGAAAAGTTGACAAGTGGGCTTAACATTTGAAAATGTTCAAATTTTTTCTACAAAGAATTTATAAAATTCCCAGTCTGTGCATAAACACGGGGCAGTTCACACAAGAAATACTTTAAAAACCGTTTTGATTGGAATTTTTCGTTTGCCTACTGGACATTCCGCGATTTCTTCTGTGGTCATTTCTTCAACCTCACCGCTGTCCATGTTTATTTTCCCCCTTTTTGGCCTCGGCGAAGTAGGTTTAAATATGGCACGAAAAATCTGATTGTTGTTTGCTAATTTTTCCAATATTGCACAGACGTCACCATTAGGCGTTGATAATACAATTTGTTCTTCAGTTGGCATGGGTATAAGGTCATAATTTTTGTTTCTCAATCGAATTGGTTTGTTGGGAGGAAAAACGTATCTTCGAAGTTCGAATATGCGGTTCTGATTCTTCTCGGGAATCAGTCGAATAAATTCAAGCTGATCAAATTTATATCCAAGTACGCGAGGAAAAGTTTGTTTGAGAGCAGGAAACCTAAACATAACACGAAGAGAAGTTTCTGCAGGAGGTGGAGACGCGACAGAAGGATGACATCGGGCAGAAGGAGACCTGGACCTGGCACGAATAGGGGACCTAATTGGTGATCGAGACCCGGCAGAAGAACCCGGTATGGCAAGAGAAAGAGTTGTGTTTGGAGAATGTCTGGCAGGAGAGGAAGAAGAAGGTACAGAACGAGGAACATCAGGATCAGGGTCACCAATAGGAAAACCCCCGGACTGTGAACCTGATTCTGCAACAAGAAATAGAGGATCACATTTTTTTAAGTGTGCCAGCGTATTTTGATGTGTCATGAGTTGTAAATGTGGGTTTTTAACGATATTTAGAGGTTCCTCAAGCACCATAAAGTTTAGCACGTATTTCCCATAAGACAAAAAAGATTTTATTGTACAATTTATTCCGAATCGTTAATATTAAGTCAATAAAGTTGAAATGTAACATTTATCTTTACAATTTCCTATAGAATACAAATTAAGCATTTTCAAATATCACCCCCATAAATCAGTTTTAAGGGTACCAGAAAAAACAGAGAGATGCCAGTCGATGTGTTCTGTTCAATTGACAACTTTTCAATTTAACTGTACTGCTAGATTCCAAATTAAAACAAAGTTTTCTTTATAGAAACAATGTAAATTTTTTTTAACTTTCGAAGTCGCTATTGATTATTCACGACTGGTCATCGAAAGTTCTTCCATAGATTAATCCACGCGTATCACAGACGCTAACAATAAAATCAAATATAGTATTGTTAGATTCCCAATATAAAAAAAAATCCTTTTATAATCTCTTGAAGTCGATCGCACAGAAAGTGTTACGTCTATTATGATAACCCATATTGACGTCCTGGTTGTGATTCAAGGGACGATAATGATGGATACGGTTACGGCGATAAGAGTGATTATAATAGGTATACAGATTTGCCTAAAAGTAAACGTTCTTTCAGCCAAAGACTTTCCCCTACTATTCGAAATTGTCGTAACGGTTCGAGGAAAAGAGACACGTCAAAAGATTTGGGTCACCTTCTAAAAATTAGGGTGGGGGGGTGCTGCACGGTCCTAGTTACGCCGCTGAACTTATTTAATCACCGTTTCAAATAGTTAGGCTGACAATCTCGCTTAGTGCTTATTGCAATACGAAAAAGGTGAGCGAACCCACTTGCAATAAGTTAAAACTCACAGTTCTTCACTTACTATGAAAATTAGTCACCTGTACCATTACAAATAGTTATTGAAGCTGCTTGTTCTAGTAATCGTTCTTCTAACAATTTGAAGTAGTAATATTGACTATCCACTTCTTTCCGTGGAGGAACCGTCAGGATACGTCAGGATACGATAAATGAGTGATCTCTTTGGATATCATTTAGTAAGCATTCCTCTTGTATTGTATTTATTTATTCTCATACAGTCTCCTACTCGTCCATCAAAGATCTTTAGTGAGTTGATTCTTGACAGGCCGCGTACTTGGCTTCGAGAGTGAACCCTCGAACCTGTTCACCCACACAATCAAGAAATAGTAACACGAAGACATGATTCAGTGCGTTTTAGATAAATTTCAATCTTGAAATTATTTTACGTTCTAGCTTCAAGAAATTTATCGTGAACGTCACAATAATTCGCATTCGTTATCCCTTGAGTGAACAGAAGCTTTGAGACTCGTAACAATCGTACTCCGTTTTGAAAGAAAACTTTCCTAGTCTGTTCGTTCGTGCTACATGTCAGAGTGATTCGAAACTCCCAATTGAGCTCCCAAATGCTTGTCTGTGGTCCAGCACTGTTGAGTCAGTGCACTCCTTGCCGAGTGCTGCCCTCTACGAGGAAGCAATTATCTGAACAATGTATGTGAACATCTATTCATCACTAGAAAGTAGTATTTTTTATACTAGATACAATTTGTATTTAGAAACTGCAAAAAATCATAATTAGCGCAAGAAACTCGCCAAACCCAACTTTTCACTAATGGGTTTTTAGGGACCCTATAAAATAGACTTACGGTGGTGATATTTGAAAATGTTTTATTTGTATTCTATAGTCAATGGTGAAAAAATGTTGACTTTCAGATCGAATCACCTAATATTAACGAATATGAATAAGATGAACAAAAACGTCTTTTTTTTCTTATGGGAAATTCCTATTACACTTCATGGGGCTTGCGGAACCTCTAACTATCATTTAAGAAAAGTCGCATTTCTTTTACAGTAGATTCAAACAAATTTATGGGCGATATGCATGCAAATTAAAAAAAATATATAATGTAATTATGTCGCAGGAACCAGAGGTTGGGGATGATTCAGATTTAGATCTAGATTTTGAGGCCCTCATATGTTGTGAAGTAAAATCGCTTATCAATAATTAATAATAAATGATAAGTACGGTGTGAACTCTATTGAATACACGTATACGCGTACAGTTGGAGGGCTACCATATGTATTAATTCAGACGTGCACGTGTAAAATTGCTCCTTCCAGATTTCATTGCAAAAATTTTTATTGGCGTAAAGCTTACAGAATGTACCTGAAATTATGGATATATCATATTATTATATTTACCAATTGAATTGAGGATAACGGCCAAGGATAAGACCAAAGTGCAGACAATCCTCATTTTTCCTGATCAAAGGAACAACTGAGTAATGTGTTGATTAAGAATTTGATTAAAATGTTACCAATACATATTTTAGTGTTTCATCAGTTTATACAATCTATACTGTACTTGTTATCTCCTAGATTAAATACGTCAACCTGTTTCTTCTGAAATATTTACATTTTATATGACTGAGATTTATCGAAAAAATTTGGTTACACATTTCCATGAAACTGATGGTACGATTTATGTAGTCTTTTACGTTCCATGAAAAGCTCACTTTTACGAAAAGAAGTTATCATGACAGAAAAGCATGGTCCTCTAACGACGAGTTTTTCACGAAAAGAGTAACCACCAAAAATATATTTTTGTCACATAATTATTAATAATTATGTCATTAATGATACGTTGTTTTTCTAAAACGTAAGATTTTTACAGTCCACATTGTGAAATTATTATTAATATGAGAAGTTGTAGGCTCCGGAAGCTACGATCATGGTTCCTTGAAGCAACCAATCTCGACGCAACTGGAACGTGTACGTCCAGGGCCGCATTAAGGGTTGTGGGGGCCATAGGGACAGTTAAAATGTGGGGGCCCTTGAGCGGTGACCAGGGGCTGGCTTCTAAAAAATAAAGGCCCTGGGGCCACGGCCCCGCTGTCTCCATATTGAATGCGGCCATGTGTACGTCATACACTTCTGCTCCTTCTGCCGTAGAATGTAAGCAAGAGCGGGAAATTTACGCGAGATAACATTGTGCAACACTGTTCCTTGGAGTTAGGTCTCTAGCCACGGATGACCTTACGCGGCAGATGGGACAGTTGGAGATGAAGGTTTCACCTCTGGATAATTTTTCAGAGCTACCAATTCATTATGATTATTATTGTTATTAATAATGATAATAATAACATTCCAATCATGAATATCTAAATTAAGGTACTGTATTAGATGGGAATATGCAAGCTGCCATCTTGGTTCCCCGCGAAATTCCAAATCCGTATTTTTTATTTGCGCGTTTAACGTGCGTCCTGCTGTAGAAAACCGGGATTCTAACCTTACTTTCATGTGGATCTTATTTCGCTTTAACGTACCAAAAAAATGCTTGCAGGCAATTTAATGACATATAACCATAAGTTTCAGACCGCAGATATTTAAATTATATTGTTTCATTGATAAATATGAGTAATTACTTCGCATAATTTTGAATTACAATTCGGTTTCATTTGTCGCGTCTACAATTTATAATCCATATTGACAGTCTTTCTCTTCGTTTCTGTTTTTACATAACGGAGCACTACAGCAGACCATTTTTATTATATTCTAAACTTAATTTTAACTAAAATACACGACATGCTTATCGCATTGTTTCCCGCAAACTGTCCAGGAACCAATATGGCGGTTGCATATTCCTGTCTAATATAGTACCCTATCTAAATCATTTCAAAATCTTTTTCTCCGAACCATGAGGATCCCAGAACCCGCGAATCAAGACACTCTTCTCGTAAGTTTAGTATTTAAAGTTTCAGGGCTTCTACCTAATCAGTTGAATTTATATTTTTCTTTTATATTATATATATTTGTTATTCAAACAAATATATCCTCAAGATTCAGTCTATGAAGTAATGATTACAATAAAGTAATAAGTTCAAAATAAATATTTTTATCTCTTGTGCATTACAGAGAAGCGATCCTGCAACGAAATTGACAGAGGCTTGGATTTTAGAGAAAGAAACGCAACGTCCTCCTAAAGAAGAGAACCCTAGGGATGGAAGATCCAGTCAGTCCCGCTCTCTAAATGATAAGGATCCCAGAACCCGCAAATTAAGACACTCTTCTCGTAAGTTTAATACTTGAAGTCTCAGGGCATCTACCTAATCAGTTGAATTTATATTTTGCTAATATAATTTATTTCCTTATCCAAACAAGAATATCCACAAAATTCCAAACATATAGTAATGAATACAA